>CVRI01000073.1:319526-373501 GCA_900005825.1 Clunio marinus | reverse complement strand
GTTTTAAATCCCAATCAGCATGATAAGCGTTGAGACCTAGTTTTGATCTCTTATTGGCAATGATAGAATTATAAAGAATGGAATCCTAATAATTTATAAAATAAACAATAAACAAATAAAAACTTTCTCGTCTGTTGAATGCGTTTATTTTAAATTCAGAGTCGTTTCATAGTTCGGAGAGGAAACACTGAGAATTTCATTGAAACTTTGACATAATATATTTTTTTTAAATTGAAATGAGTGCAAACATTGACATTAAATTTAACGATTCTTAGTTGTGTATAAATGATAGAATTCTATTCGATTGAATTGATTCAGCTGATTTTTGCTTGTTAGTTCTACGAATTGATCTGTGATAAAAATGCGGAAAAGTGATGCAGTGGAAGATTTTCTAGGCTCATTTGGAAAGTGGCAGTTTAGGTCAACTCTTCTTATTTATTTAGTAAAAATACCTTCAGCATGGTTTATGGCTTGTGTGAGTTTCAATTAGTGACTTTTGAATTAAAATGTATGACAATAAATAATGAAACCTTGAAATGTAATTTAAGTTGATTTTCACAGCTAAAAGCCCCATGCCAGGCGAAATTTTCTGTTCCCCGCCAATTGGAATTGAACTAAATGACACAAACTTTTGGATTAATTCAATTCATAAAGAAAGCTTTAACAGAATCGAGAATGAAGAATCTTACGATTATTGCTACGTTTATCAAGATGCTTACCTGAATTATTCTGTTCGTGAAGATGAAGCGACAAGAGAGTCAATTCCTTGTGTGAAGTTTCAACACCAAACAGTTTATGCTTCAATCATCAATCAATATGAACTTTTATGTTCGCGTGAAGCTTTAGTAGCACTCTCACAATCATTTCATTTGTTGGGTGTTCTAATCGGTGGCATAATTGCTTTCTACATGTTAAAGAAGTAAAATGGATTATCTCGAAACTTATGCAGGCGATAATTGAGTCCAAAATTGCTTTTGATTTCAGATGCAGCCCACGTGAAACGATGCTAGTAGGAATGATTTCACAAATTCCACTCGGTCTTGCTACAGGTTACGCTCCTAATTACATTCTTCATTTGATCTTCCGATGCAGTGTAGCAGCGACATGTTCTTTAATGTGCATTGGAATTATGATTGGTAAGAAATGTGAATCAAGGAAATTATAATTCTTAATTTTGCTTAAAGTTTCAGACATAACTGCTGGAAAATATCGAATAATTTCGATTTGCCTTTTCGAGCAGTTTTGGTCGATTGGAGTTATCCTTTTACCTGCTGTTAGTAGCTGGTGGAAAAGTTGGACAACTGTTTACATAGCAATATCAATTCCCACATTTTCATTGATTATTCTTTATTATTGGATTCCTGATTCACCACGATGGCTTTTGAAACATAATCGTGTTGCCGATGCAAAGAAAGTTCTTTTAGATGCTGCAAATTTCAATGGGAAAACTGATTACAATGAAGATGAATTGGATAAAGAGTTGAGTTTGTTGGCTGAAGAGATGCAAAAACATCCTTCAGAACCAACGTTGCTGTCAATTTGGAAAGGAACTTTAACATTTAAAATTCGTCTGTTTGCTGCACACATTGGATGGTCGATTTACTTGATGACTTACTTCGCTTTGCTTTTACATGTGAGAGCGATGGGCAGGAAATATTTAGAAATTAACACAATCATTGCTGGTACAAGTGAAATCATTGGAACATTTATTGGATTAATTTTGATTCTTCACACAACACAAAAATGGCTTTGGACGAGTCTCCTGAATATTCTTGCATCAATTATCTCAATCTCAGCTATTTTTGTACCAGACACAATTGCACCAACTGAGAGAATGATGATCTACATGGCAACTGCAATGACAGCTAAAATGACTGTTTCAACAAGTCTGTCAATATTTATAACGTCAATGAGTGAAATTGTTCCCAAGGAAAAGCGGAAAACTTGCAACTATTCTGGTGTGACATGCTCAAGAACGTTGGTGATGATTGCACCGTTTATTGGATTCTTCGTCATTTATGGACAATTAGGTAGATGATAAGAACTTTTTACACAATTCAATCATTTCAATTTCTTTCTGTACAGTGCCACAAGTTATAACATCAGTAATGAACATCTTTGCATCTTTATTGGTTGCTATTTGCATTCAAACATCACGCACACTTCCTCATAAAACTGAAATTGTTACTCCAGAAAATCTTCTTCTTAAAGCATAAAAGTCTTCATCTTACTAGTCTAAACTGTTTTGAATGATATAACAAGAAATAGAAAAAATTAAAATGAAAGTCATAAACTTTGATGATCAATTAATCGGAAATCTTTTAAATATCCGAATGAAGGGGAAAAAGAATCGAAAGAAATGTCTTTAAGATGTTTCGTCAATATATGCTGGATGTATGTAAGTAGGTATTTGAGTAAAATGACACCAAAACTAAATAGGGATGTCGTGACACTTAACACATGAAAAGCAATCGAGTTCCTTTACGAATAAATCTTCTTTGGGATGAACACTGAAAGGAAAAGCAACGGAAATAAGAGCAGTATCGTCTTAAATGGATATTGCATTACAAGAAAATGCTTCTTAAATCTACACGAAGAAGTGAAAACGGATATTGTTTAAATTTGTAATAAAGCTTTGAGTTTTTATTACAAACATTTCCAGAAACTGTAAATTTTACAAGTAAAACTATTAGATATCTGATTTGTTATACGAAGATATTAGTACGAACTATGGAAATATATGTTGTTACGAAGTAACAGTTAAAATTAATAAATTAAATAGATGGCAAAAGATTTCGTCATTTTTTCACACTTTAATCGAGTGAAGAAAGTATTAATAAAGTTGGTGTAGAGTTGCTTGTATAAACAAAAATAATTGATTAAAGATTTTAAATTTAACTACATAAAACTTAATTTTTGGCTCTCTTCACATTTTTTTCTTATAAAATTTCTTTAAATCTCATTCATTTAGAAAGAAAAAGGTGAAAATCGCTTAAGCTTCTTTCTCCTCAACATATTTTCGTGTAGATATCGCTTTTTAAAATAGAACAATTTCGTTTCCTCTCTTCAACTGTCAGAATGACAATAAATTTTAATTAAATCTAATTAGTTGAATAAATCTTCTCGAGTGTTTTTCTCTAGGATTCTTAAAATAAACGTTTGGATTAATACTAAAAGCTTCTTTAATTTATTTACATGAAGATTCATAATTTTTACTCGTACAAATGTAAACACATTTCACTTTGGCTTTTCTCACTTCTTTCAATTAACTTTTGCATCAAATTCACACTTAAAATGTTGTGTATTGCTGAGATGATGTTGCATTGAAGATTGATTGAGTTGACTTTGTAAATTATTAATAGTGCTTGTATGTGGAGAGTTTTGAGGTGAATTAGATGCATCAGGTGAATTTATACTTTGTACAATCAAACTTAAGCAATCTAAACTTGAGCCATTAATGGGTGAATTGAAGCCTGGAAATAATAAATTTTTATTAGAAAAAAGTTTAGAAAAGATTTCATGATTTATTTTACCTATGATTGGAGAAAATTTGTCGCTTTCCTTTTGTAAATGTTGAAGACGTTCTTTGAGATAATTTCCAGAGTAGCAATTCTAAATAGAAAAGTTGAAAGCTAAGTTAGTTATCTTCAACCTGTTTTGGTTTTTTTCGATGTTAAAATGGAAAACGATTCATTGTCGTGATGTTTGAGTTTATTCTGTTCATAAATCACAGCATTTAACCCTTTGAAGTAGTCTCAAGATGATAATTAAACGATACACTTAGGAGCAATGAGAGCGATGACAAGCTGACACCATCAAAAAGAGAATAAATGATATTTAAAATGGTTCATGACATGTCATAATGATTCCATGAAAAACATGTGACGGTGTCTTGTCTCTCCGATTCCATGCCGCCAGACAAACAGAATTCCTTTCGTTTCTTCATTTGACACCAAAAACAGTTCTCAGACAATTCTTTTCCAACAGAAGTTCTGTAATGTCATGTTAGGGCAATTTAATTTATTTTTCCTAATGGAAAATTTGTATGCAATTAGCGCATTTCTAAATAAATACAAATTCGTACTTCTCATGATGAAGTTAATTAAAAATAATTGGTTTCGTATTTAAACTTCTAGTTATTCAAGCAAAAGGTAGATCAAAAGAGGCAACCTTACAGATGATTATCAAGATTCTGAGATATTTTAGTTGCAACATTAATGTTTAATGTGTCATTTCACAATATCTTGGCAAAAGCATATGAATCACTTCTTTCCCATAGTTTTAAATAATTTTCCAAAGACTCATGAAATGAAAATATCACGCGCAGAAACAGTAGTTAAAGTCAGGAATTTTACGATTCTCTGTATTTCAAAGTGAAGAAATAATTTAAATACTTTAAGACGATCAGTTGTGCCTACTTAAAACATTATAAAACAAAATATAATCGTTGGTAGTAAAAGTTGATACTAATCCTTTCAAATTAAAAATGATTCCACGTCAGAACTTTATGGCTGCGAAGCAAATTTGTTAAACCGTGAACTAATTATTACTTTTGTCCTTTACAAATAGAATGGAACAATAAAAAGCAGAAGTTTATCTTGAATGAAAATAGAAGAAAAGCACGAATAAGATTTTTATAGAAAATTCTTTGAAGGAAAATAAAAAATTTGTCAAAGCTGTTGTCTCTTTTATAGATGTCAATTTATTTTATTGATTTTTTTGAATTTCATGAAAATCAAAGGTTTTCGAAAGTGCCAGCTGCTTTTCAACTATCGTTGGTTTTATGCTCATTTTTTCACGTCAATAAATCAATTTATCTTGTGACGTAATGAATTGTTTAGAAAGTTTTTAAATTTATCTGATTAAAACAAGATTTCAGTTCATTGAAATTGAATTAAAATGAAGTGGAACAAGTGATAATAGAAGCGCCTTTCCAAACCTTTATTAACATCTGCACAACATTTGCGAAGCATAATTAAGATTTTTTTATCATGTTTGATCTTTTGCCATATGTTCATCTAGATGAATAAAAAATATTTAACTTAAAACTTTAAGCATCACGTTTTTGTTTATGGCAATTGTGGTTTTATTTTGACAATTGGAGAGGCTTCAAAACTTTTTCTTTATAGATTTAAAGAAATTTCTGTGATTGTGAAATCTTTAACTTTCGTGACTTTTCACGTCTCCCACTTTTCCATTAACATTTTTTACTGTCGCAATCTACGATTTATCAAGATTTGTTTGGGAAACTCTTGCTTTTCTTTCAGCTCACAATATATTCCGTTGACCTGTACAAATTGCTATGATTATCAATCACGAAATCACAAGGGAAAAGTGAAAATAAAATTAGACGACAAAAAAAATCACGGTGGCCCTCTAATAATATTCAAAGTGTAATGAAATGAGAGAAAAGATTGAGAAATGTTTTTGATGATCCGATCTTAACTCATTTGTAAAATGACACCTTGTAACTGCAGACAGTAATTCATGACAGCTTGACATGCTCATGATACTTATTTCAGCTGCAGTGAAAACGAGAAAAGTGACTTTTGAATAAAAAGAAAGAACCTTAAGTCTTCATTTTCCCTCACAAAGCCAAAGCCTGAAAATGAAGATGTCATAAATTTGTCATTCAGTTTATTAAAATAAAATCAAAAGTCAACTTAATTTGTTTTAAAATTTTATCAACGTTTTTAGTGTTGTGATTTTGTTTTTAACGTTCACAATCGTAAACTGATATGTTTTCTAAATCGTTTTATAATTAATGGGAGTCATTAGTGAAAAAAAACGAAGTTTCTTAACGAGAATTTTAATTTATTCGATTTGCACGTTTTTAACAAGGAACATTTACGACCACTCACGTTACTGGATTTATATCCCGAAATTTATGATTGCCATGAAAACTCGAATGAAAGTCTTGCTCACAACGATTTTAAGTCGACTTAAGTGTACACATATTTTTATCTCACGCAACTTAAAAATATTCAAGTGACTCAAGTGGAATTGTGTCAGCGTGAAAATAATGCATTTCAACGCACGTATAAATTGTTCACATTTCAGAATGTCATCATGTATCTTACTTCAAATTGATCTCATCTCTAAGTAGCATCGATTTTGATACAAAGTATGGCAGGCATCAACATGAAGAAGTGGAGATATTTCATTTAAAACTGTGATGTTACGATATTTTGTATTAATTTATCATCAAATTCTTCTTAAACGAAAACATCCTGATTTTTCTTCTCTTTTCTATTTACTATCTAAGCGTTTCACATTTTTGTTTTGACATCAACATATTATTGTTTTCTATCTCAAAAGTTTAATGGTTGACGACGAAAGAAAAAAGAAAATTCAAATGAAAATAAAGCAGAAAAGTTTCGAAGAATGATCGGTTTGGTGCAGAGATGTGGGGTTTGATCTAACTCAATATAGTCACCCGGTTTTTCTTATTTTCAATTTAACATTTACGCTCTAAATTCACATTTTATGTTTATTTTCTGCTCACGTTTGAAAATGTATACACTGAAGAGATTGAGGGACGGACACATTTTATGATTTATGAAAGGATTAATCATTAAGTCAAATCAGATGTAATCATATGAATATTTTGTTTTTCAACTCAGCGCATTTGTGTGGGTGAAGAGTGAAAATATATCTTAAATATGATGTGAGGATTTGTTCAAGTGAAACGTTTCATTTCCTTCTTGTATAAATCATCGTAAACCTACCATGTAATCTTGAGCTGTTGGTCGTCCATTTATTCCATCGCTGAAGCAGTCGGGGCTTTGTCGAATTGGTGGTGTATCCTAACGGAGAAAGATTTGTGAGTTTTTTCAGACTGTTTTTTAATCGTTTCCACATTTTTTCACCTGTAATAAATCTTCGAGACTTTCAATGTATTCTATTGCATTCCTGAGAATCTCCACCTTCGGTAGTCTTTGATTTGGATTCGTACTTGTTCGTCGCTTAAGTAACTCAAATGCTTCATTAACCTTTAATTATTTTTGTTTTCGTTCTATTAATTTTCCGACGGCAATTTTCTTTTTCTCTTCATTTTCCTACCTTTCGAAGTCTCCTCCTTTCTCTGAGTGTTGCCGCTTTTCTTCGATCGATTGTGACATTCTTCTTTTTGCATGCTTTGCATGCCCATGCTAGGCAAGGACGATTTTTTCCAGCCATGCAACGTGGTGCAAGTGTGTGTTCTTCATTTGATGCTGCTGAACTTATGCTACTACTATCGTCAATCATTTCAATTTGATGTGACATTAATCCACTCATTTTACTTTCTAGCATACTTGCTAAACTATCACTGTAAGGATTTTGACTAAGAGCACTTGTGTTTAAACGATTCACTTCATAATGCGCCTTTTTATATGTTTGCCTGTCACTTGCAAACTGATTTGCTTGTTCAAGTTGCTTTTTACAACTCATATTTTGATTGAATTTTGTCATTTTATATTTTTTCTTTTTTTTTTGCAAGGAAATGTTTTTTTTTTATTTGGAATAATTCCAACTTCAAGCTTAATAATCACTTTTCTTAACACAATTTTTCTTTTATTATTATCAAAAATTTTGTTGAAAAATTTCGATTTCTGAACTGAAACTGGCAAACTCTCTCGAACGACTAAAAAATATTAAAACGTCTGCGGATTCAAATAATGTTCTTCTTGTTTTGACTTGAGGATCACGAGTGTCTCTTGAACGCACATATGTGACAATTTTAAATGATCATCAAGAATCGTTTCTCTCAGTTTACAGTGTTGGGAAAATCTTCTCAGTAATTATGAGAGATTTTTCAGTTTCTTTTAGATTCCATCTGTGCATCTTGAAGAAAAGGAAGGAAAAGATGTCGCAATTTCAGTGTTTGAAGTGTTAAATATGATGAATTATTTGCTGTAATGACCACAACATAAACACAACTTCCGGTTAGAACCGATCATGTTTTATGGGTGGAGCTTCGTTTTCACTTTTCATACTCATGAAAATGATTTCTCTTTGAAGTTTTCGTTTAAATAAACATTTCGTTCGTTCTCTTCCCTCTCCCTCTCAGAATATTTTTTGGAAAATCAAAAGGAAATTTCAAAATTGTTTCATTATTTTTGTTGCACTGCTGCTTATCAAACCGAAATCATTTGCATTAAAACATATGTTTTTGAGAAACATAAATTTGCATAAAAGATTCTAAATCATGTGCATTTCCATGGTGCTTCAAATTCAGACACGGAAGTACCTAATCCATCGTATCTCATCTTGTGTGGCGTAGCAGTTTATTTTCATGATGCATGAGATTAAGAGATTCAACGTTTGTATAATAAATTTGAGATTTCATGTGCTGCAAATGAATTTATGATCATCATTTATATGCACAAAAAAGACATTTTCATGTTCGAGATGTCATCTAAAGATGGATGAATTTAAAATTCTTTTCATTTTTTAGCATTTCTAATCTTTTTACTAAGAATCTCTTTTTGAAACATTATTTGTACATACCTTCTTCATGCAAGCTATTAAATCTAAATTTTTCTTTTGATCTTGACACACCCGTGCTATGAACATCATTGAGCAAGTAAATCTCGTGCCAAATAAAAATAATAATAATTGAAACAACAACAAAAAGATTAAGACTAATGAAAGAGTTTTAGCAAGAAATTAAAAGCACTAAATGCTAGTTTAAGTGAGATAATTGTGAAAAAAATTCATCAAGCGTCAAGTTGTATTCTTGTTAATGATGGATGAATATTTTATTGATACTAAAACTTGTTTAACGACAAGAAATATATTTTAAGTAATGTTTGGAAATATTTGAAAAAAGATTCGGAAAATCAGGAAAAAGTGTTAAGAAATTATGAAGTTTATTTGAAGAATATTAATTATAAATAATTTATGTGAAACTCAGAAGTTATGTCGACAATATGACTATAAAAAGACTCGATCAAAAAGTTGACAAAGAAATTAAATGGATGAACGCATATTTAGTCGCTATGTTTAACTATGACGATGCATAAAATTCTTTAATGAAGAAAATATTTTCACTTCTTCGTTCATCAAATATGTTCAGTTCTTTGGTGAAGAGTAACTCAATAAGAATGTAGTTTCTAAAAATATTTTATTTTTTGCATTCTTCCATCAAATTTCAAGTTTTAATTAATAATTTAAAATGGGAATTTAATTGTTGAATATAAAAAGAACTTCAGAATGTTTATTCTATTAAAGTGTTAATGAAGTTATTAGCACATCACAATGTGCTTGGGCTGTTCCCAAAAATTACTTTCTTGTTAACGCCTTCAATAAGGAATTGATTGCGCTTAAGAAAAATGGAATGTTCAACTATTTGATCAAGAAATAAAAGGATCTTTGCATATTACAGCAACATCAAAGAACCTAAAACTGGTCCGGAAAAAGTTAATTTAGAATAACTTCTAGATGGATTTGAGTTGTTTGCTATTGGAATTTCTTTTGCTATTTAAATATTTTTGCTTGAAATTTTCTTTGGCTATTTTGGAACTCATTTAAGAAAGTTTACTGTGAGAAAGTTTAAATATAACTAGAAATGTCTTTTAAGTTAATTGGCAATTTGGTGGTCAAGAACCTCCACAAACAAGAAATTATCTTTATAAATATTTGCTTTTTAGTCATTTATAAACAGTATACATTGTAACAGAGAAATTTCAATAAAATCCTTTAATTTATTTGCACACTTTCAGTCTTCACGTCTTTTAGATTTTCTATGAAACTTCAATTTCTGTCGTTCTAAAATTCATACAATCTAATGATCAAAAAAAAGTTATTCTAATTAATTAGATGTTTTTAGACACAAGTTTTAATAGTGCTATAAAAACACCGCATCTTCCCTTCAAATCGACTTTAAATTTTGGAGACCACAGTCACGATAAACTTAAAAAAATATTCATAAGATGTTTGTGAAGAAATTATTTTAACTACCAGTTTTCCGTTTCACCATTTTCTATAAATAATCCCTTATTCAACATATTTTTTCTTGTCTTTTTAACTGGATTAACTATGAGTGTGAGTTGGAGTGTAATGGATAAAATAAAATTGTTAAAGTTATGGCATAATGTCACACGAAATGGTTATTTTTCTTTTTTGATTGTGAAGTTGAAAAGACATAAACATTAAACGAGAAAAAGAAAGCCGAATATAAATTTGAAAACTTATCAAATTTTTCATAAATTTTCAATAATAAGCAATGACGCTGTCAGCGTAGGCATCTTTGACAAACATAAAATCTCATGCTTCATATCAATTTGTTTCATAATTTACGATTATTGACAAGATTTTCAACGGTAAGATTTAGTTGCTATGAGATGGAAAGTCGTGATCAAGGCAAAGAAAATTCGAATGAATTATTGAATTGTTTTGACATTTTTTTCACGCTTAGAAATAACAAGCATGACACAGGGAAATAACTACAAGATTTTATTCGCAATATAAATGGCTATTGTTGTCTAAGCTGACTTTGGCTTATTATAAGCGACAACTTTTTAAATGCAATAAAACCGGCAAAAGGAAAAACTGGCAGCGTTCCAGGAACTGTGACGAGAGATCTGATATTCTCTCATGAATGAGTTTTAATTTAATGTTTTCAAGTTTCACAATTTTTATTTCTCGTCATAAAGTGAGTTTCCTCAACAGGAGATGCAAATAAAATGCAATTTAATGAGCATTTATTCCATTAAACCATAAACTGTTTGTAGCATAAAAAATGTTACTCTTATGGGAAAATAAATACGAAAAAATTGTCGACTTGCGATCTGAATCATTTCTTAACGAACATCTGATCTTTGTTCATCTGCTTTCCAAATGTTCACTCACTCAAATTTTGACCAACATTCTTGATGAGTTACTTTGGTTAAAAGAAATTGTAAATTATGCAGAAATACTGGAGACAAATATGACTCAATGTAAACTAATTGTGTTTCTCGCCACTACCCATGACGCAACATATCACCATAACGAAGAAAAGATAAATTTCATTTGTCTAGAAAATTTAAAAAATGTAAAGTTCATGCTCACAATCTGAGGCATGTCATGTCGCATTAATCTCGCCTCGCGCGCGAGATATTGTTACAAAAAAGAAATCTTTTTCAAAAACTCTTTTTCATCATACATTTAAGGTTTTCTAAATTGTGGTTTTGTCTTTTTTTTTGATCGCTAGGAAAAAAATTTATTGTGTCGCATAATTAACTCAACATTTAACGTCATTTCTTCGTCTTCATGCTAATTTTTTAACGAACTGCAAATTTATAAATTTATAGTTTAATGAAGCTTTGTCATTGTATATTTAAAATTTATTTAATAGCAAATAGAAAAGGATGCAACTACTTAACTTTGGTCTCTTGACATGTTGAGAAACACAGAATTTAATGGATTTAATGTGTTAATATTTACGTGAAAGATCTACACACATATATCAGAAAAACAGATGACAAACGCTTCTAAGCTCATCCCGCACATATTGCCAGTTCTTTCAGAAAATCTACTCGTGTTTATGAAACAGTTTTAAGAATATTTTTGTTTTCTTTTTATGAATTATCACATGAAGGGACATCATCGATAATTTATGTATGATTTGAAATAGCTTTGTTTACATAGATAAATAAAAGATTTCTTTCTGTCGACAGCACTAAATAACTTGACCGATAAAGTTTTATTATTCACTCATTAAAACTCGCTACAACTTAAAAAAATATTTAAAAGCATAAATGTTTATTAATTTGTTGATTGAAGTCATCAACTTTACCACGTAGAAGTTTCTTATACAATTTCAGTTTAGATTTCAAGCATGCCGCATTTGTTTTGTTAGGCGTTGGCAGATAATTTTCTACACTAATCCTTCTGAAGATGCTCGCACGCCCTTTTAACTCAATTTCAAAAGTGTCAAATTTCATTACTTCCAATATTTAAAATGCATAAAGATGTTCATGTTCTCGACTCATCCTACATATTTGTAATTAGTCGTGTAACATTTACAACGCCCGAAGTATCTCAATCGTGTTTCCTTTTTTAGTTTCCACATCAGATTTTGCTGTTATTTTTATTTTTATATTTACTTCATGACGATTCTTTTCTTAGGGTCGCTTTATGTGTAACATATTCTGTTTTATTACCAAGATTTTAGAGACTTTATCTTTAGTGTAACAAATACAAAATATTTGAATAGAAAAAGAATTAATTAACTATTAAATTGTTTCGAAACAAACATTTTATTGCTTCTTGTTTCATTTCAATATAATTGAAACTTGGATTACATTTTTCATGTCATTGCAAATGGTTGGAAATCAAACCTTGTGTAGTCTCTACACGCAACTCTTGGATTTGTTGGAGATTCAACAATCAACCAGTTCTTTGGAACAAACTCGACGTTGGTATTTTGACAGATCAAATGGTTGAATGTGAATGAATCAATTGCGTGAATTTGAGAGTCGGTGAAAGGATGTGGATTCACCTTATGCGTGTAGAAGTAAACGTCACCTCCAACAGATCGTTGATATTGATGACCAATGACATATCCCAAAGTCTCTCCAACAAGAACTTCATCCAGACTTGAGAATGTTTCCAACATAGCGCCAACATAAAGATCAATGTCTTCAACATCTTCATAAACCGATTTCAATAATTCAACATTATGTTGTGGAAAGATTTCAGTTAAATCGTCGAAAGTTTTGAAATCAGCTTTGAATCCACTTTTTCGTCTTGCATCTAAAAATGTTGGCAAACCGTGATCACGTCCTATCAAAGAAAAAGAAAAGTTTTAAGTGAAAATGAATGAAAGGAAAATTGAGAATTTCATTTTTCACCTCTTTGAATATCAATTGAGAGAAGATCGAGTCCCATTCCATCTTTATTCTTTGCAAATCTGTTGAATATCTTTAAAAATTTTAACACTTTAATTACAATTTTGAAACAAATCACGAAATTAATTTACAAACCTCTTCTGAGTAATTCAAATAATTGACTGGCTGTTGTAAAAGTCCACGAACTGTTGCTTCGAAATAATTTTCTACCAAGTCAAGTCGTCCTAAAGTTTCAGAATGAGGAACTTTCTCAGTGGTTCCTGTTTCATCAATCAACAACATCTCAGGTTGAAGATAAAAATGTCCAATACGATAAGCAGTTGAAAATTCAAGAGAAGTTGAAGCATCAAAGTTTTCTTTGTATGTTTCGTTGATTCGCTTTTTGAAAATAGTTTCAATGATTCGTCCCGAGAAGATTCCGCTGTGGAAAATTGCGATGTTGATTCTTCGAGCTTCTTGGAAGAGCGTTTCATCGTCCCATTGAGGGTTGACAGCAGCTAAACCTTCAGCAAGTTTATTGTGATTTCTTGCAAAAATTGATGGCCAAACAGCTCCAATTGGCGCAACTGCTAAACGAAGACTACTTTGTAAGTAATTTCCAAATCTATCAGTTGGCAAAACTTTATTTGATGGGATTCTCAATTTACCACTGGAGAAAGTTCTGATTTTCCTTGTGTCGAGATCTTCACTTCCATACACAATTGAATGATCGATGTACGATGTAGCTTTGTTGAGAATCTCACCATTTTGAAGAGTGCAAGGGGATGAAGATTGTTGAGCACGAACCATGTTCAAACATTTCACATTTGCTTTCCTATAAAACGGATCATTCTCAGGAACTGTGACTGGTAAACAAGCAGAATGTGAAAATTCTGGTGCCAAAACGTTTTTGTTTCTGTTGGAACAGCATCTGATGTTTTCATTGTCATAGCTTCCTTCAATTGGTGCTTGGAATGCCATGTCATGAGTCAGATAAAGAACGAGCATATTGATGAGAGTGTTCGGAGTTTGAGTTGGTGGATTTGCTTTTTGAGCTTGCAGCAAAACTTTCGTTACAATCTTCCTTGGACTTGGCAAGTCATTTCCCATCACGCTTTTTCGAATGGAATGAATTCCATCTTCATAAGCTTTAGCACCAAAACGACTGAATGGAGTTCCTGAAGTTCCCCAGAAGGGATTTTTCAAATTGTTTCCAAATCCATCTATGGAACGATATTTGGAATGAGAAGTCAATGTCAAGTTTCGGCAATGTAAACATTTGGCATAGTTTAAAATTGAATTAACATCAATGTCTTCTCTATCTCGAAGCAAACCAGCAACAGTTGTGATTGTTTCAGCATTTCTATTTTCAGCACCAGAATTGATCAAATTTGCACCTGGTTCTGTATAACCGATGTCGTCATCTTGCATTATGAATCCACTGGCTTGTAAATTTCTTTCATTTACTCGGCGCATGGATGTGATCGTCCTAGCGTCATTGAAGATTGATAAGAATTTCGTGCAACTGTGAATAACATAAAAGCGACATTTTAATTAAAAATTATTCAAATTATGGTTTTATAATTTACAATCAGATTCACTTTAAAAACTCTCTCAAAAAGTTCAATGAATGTTTTTACCGATACAAAGTATCGACCAACTGATAACGTAGTCAAATATGAAATAAATTATTTAATTAAGTTTATTTTA
Organism: Clunio marinus; assembly: GCA_900005825.1. Classification (NCBI taxonomy): domain Eukaryota; kingdom Metazoa; phylum Arthropoda; class Insecta; order Diptera; family Chironomidae; genus Clunio; species Clunio marinus. The sequence goes on along the minus strand of CVRI01000073.1, from coordinate 358,997 downwards.
CCTGCAAGTAGGAGATTTCCTTGAATTTGATATTGTTTCTGTCGATTCACTTCCTGGATATGATTCTTTATTTATTTCGTTTCCTTTATTATTTTGCTGTTGATTTTCTCCCAATAGTCGAATGTGCTTCTTTCCTGGACCATACAATTTGGCACTCATCTTAACACCAATCCATCGATCTCTTGAATTAGGAAGAGAATTGGCTGCACCTGGTTCTGCTTGGGATGGATATTTGTAGTGTTCATTTAAATCTGAAGCCGAGTGATGATATTGCAGTCCATGTTGTTGGCGACTTTTGAGTAAGTTTTGAACATTCTGATGAAAGGAATTTTGTCTTTCATCGGCATGACTGACAAATGCGAGAACTTGACATAATAATTTTAAATTGAATTAAATGGTTACGAATTCATCTAGGTAATTATGAATGTGTACCTGACAAGCAAATTGCTATTAAAAGTAGCTTCATCCTTTTTTGATGTTTATTCACCTAATTAAATTGCAAAACTGAAGAGCATCGCATCAAAGCTCCAAAGTTTTATATTAATTAAAACTGTTTATATTTCTCCCACCAGTTCGCAATCATAAAAAAAATTGAAACTTTTTGTCTCACTCTCATCATCGCACTTTTTTGATTACACAAATTCATAAATCAACACTCCTTAAATGCAATTTTGTAGTTATCTAGAATGTTCAAAAGTGATAATCGTCACGATTTAAGTAATCACACTGCACTGGTCAATTTCACATTTCTTTTAAAACAGAAAAATATTTTTAAATCGCGTGATTTTTCAAGACATTCGGAATTCTTTTATAATTTAATCTAAAATTAAGGCACGTTTATTGATTTCATTGGTGAAGATTATTTTCAGTTTGAAATAAAATTTTCATAACGTTAGAATGTGTCACATTTAAAGCATAGAACGGCTGCTTATGTTTGTTCTTCTTTTGAAGTATTTTAAAGAAGATTTAACGGAAATTTGTTTTCACTTCACCACATTTTTCGAATCCCTGTAGAATTAAATATCTAACAAGCAAGTTTTAAAGTACAAGAGCTATAAATTATCCATAAGTGGATTGTCGAACTTCCATGACTCTTCTTCCTTTAAAACTCTTTAGAGAATTTTTTTCTTACCTAATGGATAAGTTATCAACTGATAAGTTTTCAAGTTGCAGAAATCTATTGAGAATTATCTTGAATTCATTAAGCAGTAATGTTGAAGAAATTAAAAGCGATCTTTCAATTAAGTGTTAATGTTTTATTTATGTTTTGAACAATACTTATTTATTGCAATTGTAATAAGCAAACAATTTATTTTAACAAATAAATTCTCATGGTGTAACTTGTAACAGTCCAAACTCACGTGACTTTTGAACCATTCCAATCAATGATTGCATAACTTCATCAGCATTTGGGATGATAAATTCTGGAGGTAAGAAGAATCCGTATCTACCATAGTCGCCATTTCCTCTCATCTCATACGTGAAGCCTACTGGAATGTCGTATTTGCCGAAGAAGTGATCAACACTTGTTCCTGATGTTGCATCTAAATTTTAAAACATTGTTAACAAAAAAATTCAAAGATGAAATAAATATATTTACATACATAATATACGTTTTGAATTGCCAACATCATAAATAGTTGAGTGAACTGAATAAAGTCTAGCAGCAGCTGCATCGCCAATATCTTGAATCATTTCAACGTTAGGCTATTTAAAATCAAATTTCAAAGTTAGTATTATTATATCCAAATTTTATAAAAAGATAAATTCTACATGAACTTACTACTGGCTCAAGTGTGTTTCCAAAGGGATAAAGGAGAACATGGGCATAGGAATGGAATGCAAGATAAATATCAAATTGGTCATGAACTTGACTGAAATAGTTTTCAACTGCTGTGGTTTCAGGTTCAGAGAAAGCCGAGGGACCAGCATAAGTGTCACTGCAAGGAATTTTTGAAGCTCCCAAATCTCCAGTTTCATCTGCTGTTAAAAAGTTAAAGGCAAAGTTTCTGTTTCCATCGACACCGTCGCAAGTCAATGACACTGGTGATCTCGTTTTTCTCCAATTTCTATTGCTTGTTCGAGTGTATTCATAACCATCGGGATTCATTATTGGTATAATGTACCAGTCGACATTCAATGCAATATCCTGAACTTCTGGGTCATTTGAATAAAGAAACTCATTGAGAATGTAAGTTGCAGTAGCCCCAGCTATCCATTCCCGTGCGTGGATTTGTGCTTCGATAAATATTGCTCGGTTATTCTATCAGTTGAACAAAAGATAATTAATTTTGATTACACATTTTCACAATGTTTATAGGTACCTGTTTTTTTGATAACTTAACAACTTTTATTGTGCGACCTTCATAACTTAATCCAATGTCTTCAACAGTAATAAACTCTGGGAAATCTCTTTGAAGAAAACCAATCCATTCATAGATCGTCTCGAGGCTCTGATAATCATCCCAATTCATGTCACCTTCTTCCTTTCGTTGACGTCTTGGCTGTGTTTTATCCATAACTCTAAATCAGAAAAATTAGTTAAGCTTAAAGCACTTATGAAGTTAAAGTTCAAACTTACTCTTGTAAATTCTCATGAATTAAAATTGTTCGAAATGTGAATTTGTTGATAATTTCGTCATAATGTGCAAATTGATGAGGTGGAACCACAATTTCAACATTTTCTCCAACATGAGTGGGTGAATCCCAAAAACTGTACTAAAATATAAACACGATGTGAGTGAATTAAGTAAATAGCACTTGAATTTTAAAGGTTCTGTACCGAGTCACTTGTTTGCTCTATTTCTTTTAAAACACTGAGCTGAACATTATTGTCAATGTTGATGCTGTACACTCGATAATTATCAAATCGTGCCTTTTCACATGACCCAATTGTGAACGAAAATATTAATAAAATAATTTCTACGAACAATTTCATTTTTAATTCGATCGAACTCAGAAATCAAACAGCAATGAGAACTGAAATGATTTTGTATCGACATTTTAAGAACGTCTTATCGATTTAATTACCAGTATCATAATTTTTATTATATTCATTTAATAAATTTAAGATAAGATTTAAGTTTGCGTAATCTTAAGTGGCAGGGAATTTTCCAAATCTTTATTAATTATTGATAATGAAGTTTATCGCTTAATTACCTATTTATGTGTACAATCATAATGTATTAAGTGTTAAATGTGATTGTTTCAAATAATATCATCAAAATGCTGATATTTTCACAGGGTTTAGTGTGATTTAGGTGTTTACAATTGCTGCTGATGATTAAGGCGAAGCGATTAAAAACCCATATTCACGAGCTTTTGAAACAAGTCCAATCAGTCCATTCAACACTTCCATTGCATTTACACTAATAAAGTTGCTTGGTAGAAAGAATCCGTAATTGCCGTAAGGGCCATTTCCTCTCATTTCTATTGTGTAGGCGATGGGAATGTTGTGTTGACCATACATGTGGTCGATACTTGGACCCGATGATGGATCTACATAAATTTTCATTCACAATGTATTAAGAAAATGTTCAATTATTCATCTTACATAAGACTTTGTTCCAATTGCCAACAGTATATTGAATCTCGTCAATAAGATAAGTTTTAGCAGCCATAGCATCTCCAATATCTTGAAGCATTTCATAATCAGTCTGAAATTTAAAAAAAAATCTTAATAATTTGTTTAACTTATTTTGTGTTGAACTCACGACATTATAAATTGTGTGACCAAATGGATAAAGAATTAAATGACCATATGAATGAAATGAGAGATAAACATCAAACTTTTCTCTTATCGATGCAATGTACGTTTCTAGTGCTAAAGTTTCAGGTTCACTGAATGCCGACGGACCAGCATAAGTGTCACTGCAAGGAATTTTTGAAGCTCCCAAATTTCCAGTTTCATCTGCTGTTAAAAAGTTATAAGCAAAGTTTCTGTTTCCATCGACACCGTCGCAAGTCAATGACACTGGTGATCTCGTTTTTCTCCAATTTCTATTGCTTGTTCGGGTGTATTCATAACCATCGGGATTTGTGATAGGGATGATGTACCAGTCAACATTCAATGCAATATCCTGAATTTCAGGGTCATTTGAATAAAGAAACTCATTGAGAACATAAGTTGCAGTAGCCCCAGCTATCCATTCCCGTGCGTGGATTTGTGCTTCGATAAATATTGCTCGGTTATTCTATCAGTTGAACAAAAGATAATTAATTTTGATTACACATTTTCACAATGTTTATACCTGTTTTTTTGATAACTTAACAACTTTTATTGTGCGACCTTCATAACTTAATCCAATGTCTTCAACAGTAATAAACTCTGGGAAATCTCTTTGAAGAAAACCAATCCATTCATAGATCGTCTCGAGGCTCTGATAATCATCCCAATTCATGTCACCTTCTTCCTTTCGTTGACGTTTTGGTTGTTGGTCATCAATGAATCTGTAAGCAAAAACTTCTTCAAGTAGAAAAGAATTAATGAAATCATACCTTTGAAGATTATCGATTTNCAAAGATGAAATAAATATATTTACATACATAATATACGTTTTGAATTGCCAACATCATAAATAGTTGAGTGAACTGAATAAAGTCTAGCAGCAGCTGCATCGCCAATATCTTGAATCATTTCAACGTTAGGCTATTTAAAATCAAATTTCAAAGTTAGAAATTTTGTAAAAAGATAAATTCTACATGAACTTACTACTGGCTCAAGTGTGTTTCCAAAGGGATAAAGGAGAACATGGGCATAGGAATGGAATGCAAGATAAATATCAAATTGGTCATGAACTTGACTGAAATAGTTTTCAACTGCTGTGGTTTCAGGTTCAGAGAAAGCCGAGGGACCAGCATAAGTGTCACTGCAAGGAATTTTTGAAGCTCCCAAATCTCCAGTTTCATCTGCTGTTAAAAAGTTAAAGGCAAAGTTTCTGTTTCCATCGACACCGTCGCAAGTCAATGACACTGGTGATCTCGTTTTTCTCCAATTTCTATTGCTTGTTCGAGTGTATTCATAACCATCGGGATTCATTATTGGTATAATGTACCAGTCGACATTCAATGCTATATCCTGAATTTCAGGGTCATTTGAATAAAGAAACTCATTGAGAATGTAAGTTGCAGTAGCCCCAGCTATCCATTCCCGTGCGTGGATTTGTGCTTCGATAAATATTGCTCGGTTATTCTATCAGTTAGACAAAAGATAATTAATTTTGATTACACATTTTCACAATGTTTATACCTGTTTTTTTGATAACTTAACAACTTTTATTGTGCGACCTTCATAACTTAATCCAATGTCTTCAACAGTAATAAACTCTGGGAAATCTCTTTGAAGAAAACCAATCCATTCATAGATCGTCTCGAGGCTCTGATAATCATCCCAATTCATGTCACCTTCTTCCTTTCGTTGACGTTTTGGTTGTGTTTTATCCATAACTCTAAATCAGAAAAATTAGTTAAGCTTAAAGCACTTATGAAGTTAAAGTTCAAACTTACTCTTGTAAATTCTCATGAATTAAAATTGTTCGAAATGTGAATTTGTTGATAATTTCGTCATAATGTGCAAATTGATGAGGTGGAACCACAATTTCAACATTTTCTCCAACATGAGTGGGTGAATCCCAAAAACTGTACTAAAATATAAACACGATGTGAGTGAATTAAGTAAATAGCACTTGAATTTTAAAGGTTCTGTACCGAGTCACTTGTTTGCTCTATTTCTTTTAAAACACTGAGCTGAACATTATTGTCAATGTTGATGCTGTACACTCGATAATTATCAAATCGTGCCTTTTCACATGACCCAATTGTGAACGAAAATATTAATAAAATAATTTCTACGAACAATTTCATTTTTAATTCGATCGAACTCAGAAATCAAACAGCAATGAGAACTGAAATGATTTTGTATCGACATTTTAAGAACGTCTTATCGATTTAATTACCAGTATCATAATTTTTATTATATTCATTTAATAAATTTAAGATAAGATTTAAGTTTGCGTAATCTTAAGTGGCAGGGAATTTTCCAAATCTTTATTAATTATTGATAATGAAGTTTATCGCTTAATTACCTATTTATGTGTACAATCATAATGTATTAAGTGTTAAATGTGATTGTTTCAAATAATATCATCAAAATGCTGATATTTTCACAGGGTTTAGTGTGATTTAGGTGTTTACAATTGCTGCTGATGATTAAGGCGAAGCGATTAAAAACCCATATTCACGAGCTTTTGAAACAAGTCCAATCAGTCCATTCAACACTTCCATTGCATTTACACTAATAAAGTTGCTTGGTAGAAAGAATCCGTAATTGCCGTAAGGGCCATTTCCTCTCATTTCTATTGTGTAGGCGATGGGAATGTTGTGTTGACCATACATGTGGTCGATACTTGGACCCGATGATGGATCTACATAAATTTTCATTCACANCACAAGCTCCACATAATGTATTAAGTGTTAAATGTGATTGTTTCAAATAATATCATCAAAATGCTGATATTTTCACAGGGTTTAGTGTGATTTAGGTGTTTACAATTGCTGCTGATGATTAAGGCGAAGCGATTAAAAACCCATATTCACGAGCTTTTGAAACAAGTCCAATCAGTCCATTCAACACTTCCATTGCATTTACACTAATAAAGTTGCTTGGTAGAAAGAATCCGTAATTGCCGTAAGGGCCATTTCCTCTCATTTCTATTGTGTAGGCGATGGGAATGTTGTGTTGACCATACATGTGGTCGATACTTGGACCCGATGATGGATCTACATAAATTTTCATTCAAAATGTATTAAGAAAATGTTCAATTATTCATCTTACATAAGACTTTGTTCCAATTGCCAACAGTATATTGAATCTCGTCAATAAGATAAGTTTTAGCAGCCATAGCATCTCCAATATCTTGAAGCATTTCATAATCAGTCTGAAATTTAAAAAAAAATCTTAATAATTTGTTTAACTTATTTTGTGTTGAACTCACGATATTATAAATTGTGTGACCAAATGGATAAAGAATTAAATGACCATATGAATGAAATGAGAGATAAACATCAAACTTTTCTCTTATCGATGCAATGTACGTTTCTAGTGCTAAAGTTTCAGGTTCACTGAATGCCGACGGACCAGCATAAGTGTCACTGCAAGGAATTTTTGAAGCTCCCAAATTTCCAGTTTCATCTGCTGTTAAAAAGTTAAAGGCAAAGTTTCTGTTTCCATCGACACCGTCGCAAGTCAATGACACTGGTGATCTCGTTTTTCTCCAATTTCTATTGCTTGTTCGGGTGTATTCATAACCATCGGGATTCATTATTGGTATAATGTACCAGTCGACATTCAATGCAATATCCTGAACTTCAGGGTCATTTGAATAAAGAAACTCATTGAGAACATAAGTTGCAGTAGCCCCAGCTATCCATTCCCGTGCGTGGATTTGTGCTTCGATAAATATTGCTCGGTTATTCTATCAGTTGAACAAAAGATAATTAATTTTGATTACACATTTTCACAATGTTTATAGGTACCTGTTTTTTTGATAACTTAACAACTTTTATTGTGCGGCCTTCATAACTTAATCCAATGTCTTCAACAGTAATAAACTCTGGGAAATCTCTTTGAAGAAAACCAATCCATTCATAGATCGTCTCGAGGCTCTGATAATCATCCCAATTCATGTCACCTTCTTCCTTTCGTTGACGTTTTGGTTGTTGGTCATCAATGAATCTGTAAGCAAAAACTTCTTCAAGTAGAAAAGAATTAATGAAATCATACCTTTGAAGATTATCGATTTTTAACTCTAATTTGAATGAAAATTTCTTGATAATTTCATGAAAATCTGCAAATTTATGAGGCGGAACCACAACATCAACTTTTTGATGAATTTTTTGAGTTGAGTCCCAGAACAAATACTGAAAGTCATAAATGTTTTAAATTTTAAGTTAAAGCTACATATTGCAATAATAAAGTTTTTACAGAGTCGCTGGTAGCTTCTAATTCCTGTAGAACTTGCGATTGTATTTCATTTTCAATTTCAATGCTATAAACTCGATAATTATCAAATCGAGCTATTTCTAAATTTACAAAGCTGAAAAAGAAAATTACGAGAAGTAATCTTAACTTCATGGCGGTTTGGTAAATACTGAATTCAATTATCAACTTAATAAAATTTTACCAACTTCATTGCAGGTAATAAAAGATAAGAATTTATTTTATTCCAATATATCCACAATCTTAAGTGAAATGAAAAAATCTAATAAAGAAGATATGTGATATGTATGTAAGAAAATCTGAAAAACTGGGGGAAAGTGTCAATAATTAGGTATGGAAAATAATTAGATATTAAACAACAATTGTATAATGCAAATTTACTATTTCAAGTTGAATCATCGCTCATTTTCTCTGAAATCGGAGTCTTTTACACAAAACATTTCATTCAGGCGGCTGAAAATTAAGCCTGATACTGCTGTTCAAATTTGAATTTTCCCGCAAAAAAAAATGTGAACGCGCCTTGTTCTTTATAAAATCGGCGTTATTTATTTCTCGCTACTTAATAAAATTTAAAATTACCGCTAAATTCGGAAAAAGGGTTTTCTTAAATAACAAGAAAATTACAATAATAACTGAAAGTTACTTTTTAAGTATAAAGGTAAGCTGATTGGATAAGATTTTAATGTATTATTTTTAAAATTTTACAAATTCGTTGAGTTTTCCCTCCAATGTTTTAACTTTCTCTTATAAGAAGATAATTTTGTTAAGTTTGAAATGCTTCAAGGATTTAATTGGACAAAATATTGTTGATTAATAAATTAACATTTCTGAAATTAAGAAGATTTCGTGGTGGAATCTTATCATGTTAAGTAAAAATAACAATATTTTTAGAAAAAGAAGCAAAATACCCCCAATATCCTTCCCAAAATTCCATACAAAATGTGCAAGGGTTTTTGTTTATGATGTCTCGGGAAAATTGCCTCGTACCCCGACGGTTCGCGCGGATTTGACCTTCCATACAAAAAAATGAGAAATGATTCGTGTGAACATTTTTTTCCGTGTGAACATTTCGATGACAGCGCCACCACTGAAACTAGAGAGAGTGAAAAGATCAATCAAAGTTCACTTTGATTCCGTGCACGAGATTTATTTCCGACCACGAGATTTGCGATGGCAGCGCCGCCAATGATTAAAACTCTGAGAACTCAGAAAATATTAATCAATAAAAAAAATTAAATAAAACGCTTTGAGCGAAAAGATTAATTTTATCATACAAATTAGGTTTAGAGTCTTTTTAAACTACCCTTAGGTGTTACCAAAAACAGAAGTATATAATTCTTTGTTATTAAGTTCATATTGATTTTCTGTTTTTACCAGAATATTTTTGAATTCAAATTCAAAACCAAATTCAAACTGTTCTCATGTTAATTTCAGCTAAAAGTGTATAATTGACAAAACAACTACTTTAAGATACATAAGAAAAGGCAAAATTTTATCAAAATGGCATCGACGCAAAGAATAGGTAAATTAAGAATTTAAAAGTTAATGTCATAAATATGTAAACAAATGAATTATTATCATCTCATCATAAAGTAACAAAAACTGACGATGGACGATACGTTATAATAAATCCTGATGGTCGTTCGGTACCTTTAAAGCTAGCAAACTCTCAAAAAGAAACATCAGAACCGAAGAAATATATCGTTAAATGTGAGTTGAAGTTTTTCTTGTTTGATTCTGATTAGATATTAACGAATTTTATAATAATTATAGCGAGTTCTGGTCAAGTGATTGTTGCATCACAAGGAGGTGTGAAAACTGAAAAACCTTCAACATCATCGTCCATTGTTGGCACAGCATCAAGCATCACAATTGGAAAGAAAGCTCAGCCTTCATCAAATGTCATTAAAATCACTTCACCAACATCTCCAACTGGAAAAAATGTTCAAGTTGTTCGTGTTCTCAATTCAGGTGCTTCATCGTCAGGAACACAAAAAGTTATACAAGTTCCGCGGTCAAATGCTCCTCGTATTTTGAATCAGTCAATAGGAACATCAGATGTAAAGGAAGAGCAGTCGCAACGTCCAGTCACTGTCGTTCGAAAAGTCATTAGTGACTCTGAAGATTCTCCTCCAGTCAAGAAGACCAAGTATATCACTCTGACGACATCCCAGATAAATCAAATTGAAGGAGCTACAATAATGGGTGGAGGAAAATCAAAACGAATTGTAATGTTGCCTTCAAACTATCGTGAGCAGTTGGAAAAGATCTCAACTCGTCCAACTCAAGCTACGAGTGGACAAACAACATTTAAAATTGTTCAAGAAACAAGATCGCCACCATTGGAAATCGATCCAGTCAATCAATTTTCTGTTGGACGCAAATCAAAACGTCCATGTAATTGTACAAAGTCGCAATGCTTAAAATTCTATTGCGATTGCTTTGCAGCTGGCGAATACTGTTCAGGCTGCAATTGCAAAGACTGTCTTAATGAACATGACAGTGAAGAACGAGAAAGAGCCGTTAAAATGTGTATGGAAAGAAATCCGTTTGCTTTCAAGTAAGTTTAGTAACCATTGTGGAATTTCTGTGACGTAACTTTTATTCACTCTTTCCAAATTTAGATCGAAAGAAGCAACTGAAGAACAACAACGTTTACATCAGCGAGGTTGTAATTGTAAACGATCAGGGTGTTTGAAGAACTATTGCGAGTGCTACGAAGCAAAAATTTCTTGCTCGGCCAACTGCCGATGTTTGGGTAAGTAAATTCAGAAAATATTTTGAATGATTTTAATTGTTTGTCATTTTATAGGCTGCAAAAACGTCGATGACGTTGATGAAAAGATGGAAATGGAGCTTCAGTATTTGAAACAATGTGGAAAACGTGGACAATTTAATGAAGAGATTTATGAAAAGAATCTTGCAGCGCTTAAGAAAGTCACCGATTTAAATGAAATTGTAAAGAAACCATACAATTTCATGACACAAGATGTCATCGAAGCAACCGTTCAATGTATGATTGCTCAAGCTGAAGAATGTGAAAAGATTAACGTGACAAAGAAACAAGGCGAGAAAATGATTCTCGAAGAATTCAGTCGATGTCTTCAAGAAATTATTGAGTTCTCTGCAAAAAATATTGATTAAGTTGTCCTAGAAGGTTGTTCTTTTCTTCAACAATTTTCATTTTTCATTTCTTTATTTTAAGCACATTTCTTCATCTTTTTTCTTGAAAATAAGTTTAGAAAATATTTCATTGTATAACCAAGAATAGAAAGAATAAAACTTTATCGAAATTTATTCGCTGTCGTCGTCCATCGTCACTTCCTGTGTTGATCCAGTAACAGGTTCGTTTGTAAAAGTACTTTTAACGCTATCTAAATCAATTAGATTTGTGACCATGAAATTCATTTTTTTCTTGTCACCACCGAGTGCAATTATAAAATTATTTTCAGGAATTTCAGCAAGACAATGAATTCTTCCAAGTTTAAAATGATGTGAATGAACTGGATGACATGATGTTGAGTCGTATTTCCATATTTTCACCAGACAATCAACAGACGACGATGTAAGCATGTTAGGTGCAGTTTTATTGAAACCAAAGTCTGTTATTTCCTTCTCATGTGCGTCAATTGTCCAAAGTGGCTCCGTTGTTCGTGAATCAAAGTAATGAATTTTACCAGTGTTAGTTCCAGCTACAAAATTATATTTTTCATTGGGATTCCATTTAACTTTTTCAACTTCTCCTTCGACGATCCATTGCTTGTATTGAGATCCTTCGTTGTCGCTTTGACGGCAATCAAAAAGTTTGATTGTGTTGTCGCTGCTTCCAGTTAAAAGATATTCTCCTTCTGACGGATTGAATTCTAACGTTTGAACTTTCTCAGCGAAGTCTTTGAGAATAGTTGATGGTGTTGCGTTTTCCAGATCCCATAAGATTACAGTTTGATCGACAGAAGCACTGGCGAGAATGTGTTGAAAGTTTGGATTCCATGCCAAGTCAAGAACAGCATCCTTGTGACCGATTCTTTTGATATTCTTTTTCTTACTTGGTTTCTTTCCTAATTCCATGACAGGTTCTAATGGTTGATGAATGTCTAAATCATATATGTGGATTATTGGCTCCATTCCTCCAATAGCACAAAGATTTCCAGGTTGTTGACTTCCAGGATCGTAACTGAATGGTTCAACACATAATATGTGAAATGGCAACATAAAATCATGATGAACATAAAGGGAATTTTCTTCCTCATTAAAAGTGTAAACTTCAAGTGACGAGCAATCTTTTTCAACTCTTCCAACAAGGCAAAGATTGTCTGATAGTTTAATTATATCATCCTCAGCATCGGAGTCATTTTCTGAGTCTCCTATTCGATCATCTTCTGTCACCTCGACAATATCTGACATCTTCAAGACTTGTTCGGACTTTTCTTTGTCATAATTGTCAAAGTTAAATTCATCTTTTCCAGTTTGTTGTGATGGTTCACATTGCGGTTGAGATGAAACTTTTTCATCATCTTCATTAGAGTCACTGTCGTCATCATCTATTTGACCTGATGTTGATGGACCTCCAAACATTTCTTGAAAAACTTGGGGATTTAAATTTGGTTTTACTCCCTTCAAGAAATTAATAAAATTATTAAATCAACCGGAATTAAAGAAATATTTAGGTTAAAAAACACGATTAACTTACATCTGCAATACTTTTAGATGCAGCGATGCCTCTTTTCACTACCTTAATACATGGTACAAAAAACACATCAGGTTGGGAATCTTCAAGTTCATCATTGATTTCCATTATGTTCTTTTTAAAAACTTCTCATTTAGGGCGAATATCGACGATCAACAAAAGTGTGTGAGTTCGGACTAAACATCAAAAATCCGTAGTCCGTAATCGGGCGCGAAATTCAAATTTAATCCTGATTTATAATCTCGATTTAAGTTTTAATCCTAATCCTCAAATGTTAATCCTTTTCAATGCTAAACAATTTTTAAATTCTTTGTAATGACATTAATTGAAGAATTAATTTTCTCTGCTTTCATTTCTAATGGATAGTTATTCACTTCAAGTTATTTTTAAATTATTTCCGATTCTATTTTAGTAACAAAGAAGCTGACCAATATTTCATTTCAAACTTGATATTTTCTACTTTTTCCATTTAAAGACAAATGAACAGTAACATGACGAATGTTTTTACGAGACATGAACAATCGTGTGTACCACATCCTTATAATATTTAAGACGTACTTGAACTCTAGAAAAAACATGTATTGCTTCGTAATAATCATATGATTCCTTTTCGTATTCTTTTCAATTCATGAATTTCCCACGACATTGAAAGACGAAAATGCCTCGTCATAACTTTTGAAACGGCATTCGAATACGATCACAGAGAAATTCTTTTTACACTAATGCAAATGAAAATCTTCTCTGATGATGGAAAATTGCGAAGAAAAACCTTCCATTTTACATCTCTGAGATTTCCTCTAGATAATGTGTGTGAATGTGTTTTATTTTTGTGTGGGCTATAAAAGAATGATCTTCATCTCTTTGAACAGGTATTCCGCTTGTGAACTCCAATCCAATTTGAAGTTATAGAAAATTCTCCGCGAGTTTTCCATCTGCATATTTGCATCTGTGTATATTGTGAAAGTTACTAAAGTTTTCTTTTTAATCACAAAATATGGCCCCACCTTCTGGTCGTCCTTTGTGGCAAGTAAGTGAAAATTAAAAACTGAAAAAAGAGTCTGAGGTTATTAAAATTTGAAAAGATTGTAAAAGTTGAATGTCGAAGTGATATTTAAGAGGAATTTTGCCACATAATTGAACTTTTCAAAGTTTGTGTCGTAAATTGCAAAAGCAACTGTGAGGTTAACTTGTGTTTTCAAGATTTTAACGCCTTCATAGCATGACAATTATCTATTAGTGATGACTCATGTCAGATTTTTTTTGGGTGGAAAAATGTGAAAATCGCAAACTCTATGTAAACAACGTGTTCGGTCAAGTTTTCTGTAAAAGAAGATGATGAGACTCTCGCTGATTATTTTGCATTTATTTTTAGATGGCAAAATAAACAGTTGGCGTCGTTCACATGTGGCATTCTTGATAGTTCATTTTGGAAAGCATTATCCAGTTGGTTAGAATGTTAAATGTGTCTGATTTTGAAGAAAAGTGTTCCTCAACTTTATATAGAAAAGAAAAACTGCAAATTCAGATTATAATTAACTTTTATTACCTAGATGAACAAATTCATGTTTCATTAAATGTATAAAAAGATTAATTGGCTTGTTTAAGTTCATTTGGTTTTGGCAAATCACTGATGAAAAAGTCGCCAGGAATTTGATGGAAAATTTTGCTCATAATGCCAAGTAAAATTTCTTCAATGTTTTTTGAAATGATTGGTTTCAATGCTTCACTTACTGGCCGCCAATTTTCATTCAGGTATAGATTTGTAGAATCCTCTGAAATATTACGAAAATTTAATGAACTTGAACGTTAATATGTATCTGCGTGTAAATAAATAAAAAAAGCGAAAACATGAAACAATAATTTTAGCAAACGTGGGATAAGTAAAGTAAATCTTAATGATGATGACCGCGATGTTTATTTTTAGTTAAAGTATCATCTCACTTTCTCACAAGAAAGTGGGAATCGAACTCAAGATTTTACAATTCATATTTTTAGTTGAGTAACAAATTTTGAGATTTTGTGCGACTGGGAGTCGAACCCATGATCTCATTTTCTTATTTTTAGACAAAGTAAATATTTTATAAAAAGATATTTTGTTGAGAGATTTACAGTCATAGTTGTAGGCGTGAAAATATTTTCAACCTGGGAAACATCAAGCAATGCTTTAAATTGATTCAATTCAACGTGAAAATCAGTGATTTGCATAAGATAAACTTTCATACACAAAAATAAACTGTCAACGATACGTTTTTCAATTTATTCGTGGAATATTCGAAAGATGAAGAAAGAATAAATGAAGGTCAAACTTACCGAGAACTTTTACACCTTCGAAAAGATTATCCATTCTTAATTTAAGACCTTCCATGTTGAAATGAACTAATAATTTAATGAACATTAATTTTCTAGCTCACAACTTATTGAGATGTAAATTGATTTGGAAAACTTACCACGACATCCTGTCACATTATAAAACGTATGATCATTTTTCGCATAAAGTCTTGTTTTTGTGTAAAACTTTATATCCATGTTGGCTTAAAGTAAAAATGAAACAAATTAGTCGCACGTTTTATCTTCAAAGATTTCTAGTTTAACATGAAATGAAACGACTTTAATGCTTTATGTCACCGGTGCACTTACATGGCTCAAACCAGCATTTACCACGACCCTGAA
This sequence comes from Clunio marinus, assembly GCA_900005825.1. Lineage (NCBI taxonomy): Eukaryota > Metazoa > Arthropoda > Insecta > Diptera > Chironomidae > Clunio > Clunio marinus. Next base: position 343,644 of record CVRI01000073.1, on the reverse strand, counting down.
AGTCAAGATTGTGCACATTCATGATTAATGTACTCAATTTATTTTTCACTGAATGTTATTTTAAACTCACGTTGAGCGGAATTACGAGAATCCGCCCCATCATGTGGTAGTTTCCCTCCAATCTCATTTTAGGAAGTTTCACGATTGTGATCCAACTGTAATCTTTACTGCTGACCTGATTCTCTATGACTTTAACCTTTGAAATGCCAGTAATTTTGACTTTTGAGATACTTGCGTTGACACTAACTGGGCCTTCACCTTGTAGAATTCCCACTCTATCAATTCTCATAGGATCGATCGATTGAAGTCCTTCGATGCCTTCAAGTCCTTTTACAAGATTATCAAATAAAGCTTGCACACCGATTGTTGAACATTTGGTGAAGTCGGGATCTTTAAATTGGCAACTCTTCAACCATTCGGCTAAAACAATTCATGATTTCTTCGTTAACTCAAGTCATAAATTTTATATTTCATTTGTTGCAACTTTTCTTCTCGGAATAAAAACAGATTGAAGAAAATTTTTGAGTTTGAGATAAATATCAAACTGTTTGTATACATTAAGTCATCATTCATTGGTTTTCACTTAGCAAGTGGTATCAAAATTTGAATTTTCTTCACAATTACGAAAAGCTTTCACGTTAAATTAAATCTACATTTCAATGCGTGTTTAAAAAGAAAAATGATTTGAAAGATTTTCTTACGTTTCTCAGTCAAGTCACAGTTACATAATTTGATAAAGACAGCGAAACATAATGCAATTCTTTTCATCATCACCGAAACTTATTTTCACTAAACTCAACGCCACTAATGCCAACAACACTCTGAAAATCTTTTCAAAGTTTTACATCAATTTATAAAGAATTCAACCTTCTGATTTTTCAAACGCAGTTTTCCAATAGATTTCTTGATTGTATCTGTGTTAAGATTGCTTTGCAATATGGAAGTCCATCATTTTCGCGGTGTGGCAATTGAAATGAATAAAGTAAGTCTTAAAGAACAACAAAAATAAAAATTTTATGCGTAATTAAAGCAAATGCACCTTAACTCGATATGATTTTATAACATGCAATAAAATAGAATATAAAGTTCAATAATTGTTATGTCATTTCTTTATGAAAGGTGAATTAACAAACATTTTTGTAATTATCTTATTATGATTAGAAAAGCATTAAAAAGTCTTGGCTGTTATTCATGATAGTCTAACTTTCTTGTCCAACGTTATCGACCTTGAAAAATAAAGATTAACGGTTATTTAAACATATCTAAATAAATATTGCATGTTATATTATGGCTCGATCTCAAAACGAGTTTTTTCTGCACTCATAAACAGGAACACTTTCGGTTTTTATTTGCACTTGAATGCAATGCTTATATGCAACCATGTAATTTTAAATATGTGTCTGATCAAACTTAACGTTTATTAAATGCCCGTTAAAGTGGCTGTACAACGTGGAAGTAATGCGAACACAAAAGTTTGACACACTTATTGAAGAGAATAATAAAAAAAGAATTTGAGAGAATCTCAACTTTCAATTCTTTTTTCTAACTAACTTGACAACTTGTAGATAAATGCTTAAGACTTGACTCAGCATTAATAAAGTCTTTCAATTGAGTGTGTTGCACTCATTTAAATTTATATAACGTTATGTCAAGTTCATTCCGTCTATTTACTTATATTTAATTTTCTAATATGGCTTACAAACATCAGTTAATGTGAAGGCCAATTCAAATTTGTTTTTATCAAAATATATTCATAGTTTTTGAGTAGAATATATTTAAAATTTATTCCTTTTAATTTTCATTTCCTAAAATTTTTCATTTTTACGTGTTTCATGTTTGATCGTTTTACAACAATTGTCGTGTGTCGCGTGACATGGAAAATTTTCGTTGCTCTGATGTCTCATGCCACATGTAGATCTGTTAAAATGTTTCACAGGAAATGTTTAAATGTTTATTACTCGTGTATTTGTTCAAAGAGAAATTTTATTTGCCGCTTCAAAGATTTCAAACATTTATATTAATAATTTTTTTTTGTTGATCTAATGAGAAGGATATTTTAAGTTTTTGGTTTGTTAACAAAATAGGACAGCAATGATTTTTGCTTTTAATTTCAAATAAATAATTACTGATTTGTTAAATAATAACTTTGAGTTGTGATGGACATTTCTGATGTTTACATATGACGGGTGTTTCCCATTCCACCATGGCCAGCTTGTGAAGCTCCCTTGTTATAACCCATTTGTAAATTGAGTTCACCTTCATGAGCACGTAATTGTGCTTCAGTAAATGTGCGTTCATTCTTATCAGACATCTTGGGTCCAAGAGCTGGGCCAGTAAATTCTGGGTGCTTTTGGGTGATTCTTCCTAAAGCATAAAGGCACAAAGTGACTTGTGGGATGTTACGACGTTCAAATAAGTCAGCTGTTTGGAAAATTTCTTCTTCGGGAACTCCATATTTCTTGATAGCAGCTTGGAATCTAAAAGCAATTAGTTTAATATTTTCACTCTACTATTTCCACTTTCATTTAATGTACCTTTGAACATTTTCCATCAATTGGAAGTTTGTACCGCGTTCTTGAATCTTCTTGACTGATCCAGGTGTCAATTTGTTAGCAAGTTTGCAGAGAACGATTCCATCCCGGAGAATATCTTCGTAGTTTCCTGCGGGAGCTTTCTCGCCCAAAACAGCATAGATCCATTCGAGAACTTCTTTTTCTTGTTCCTTGTTTCTTTGCTGTCAAATGTAACATTTTATATGAAATCAGTTGAAGCATGAGAAATTGAAATATAAAAAGATTTTGTCATCACACCAAGTTGAAAAGGAAAAAGAAAGAATATTAAATCACTTGGACAGAAATACACAATTTCGAGCATTTTCCAAAAATAATTTTTTTTCTGTTTGTGAGTTGATTTTACGAGTATTCGAAATGAAAATTTAAAGAAAATCTTGATAGAGTTTTCCCGAAGAGAAAAGTTTTAACGTCATAATAATAATCAAAGTTTTCAAATAAAATATTTAATATTTTTCATGAGCTTGATTAATTTCTCAAATTAAATTCATTTATTTATTTAAGTGAATCAAGTTTAAGTAAATAAAAGTCATTGGATAAACAATGATAAGTTCAATTTAAATTCAGATCTTTGAAACAATCAAATATCTTTACAATTATTTTTCTTTAATTCGTCAGTTTCGCGATCACAAAGAAGCAAATGTTTTCATTTGCTTTTACTGAATTCGCCATAAACTTTTCATCTGGCATTTTTATTACTTTTTAGTTTCCTTTTAGCAGAGAACTTTTACGTCAATTGTCAGATGAAATTTAAAATATCAAATGCACGAGTTAGTTTATAGTTTTGTCATCAGTAATTCAAAACAAAAGAAAATCATAAATTTGTTCTATAAAGTTCATGGAAAACTATTTTGAATTACTATGGCATTGAAACTCATTTTCAAAAAAAATGAAAATTAACGTAATGAACACAATATGTGTTTTCCAAAAATAACTGAAAATGAAGTAATTTTCCTAGGAAAATCACTAACAGTTTAGTTCCATGGCAGTGTAAACGTTTGCACTTGTTCGCTTTCAAGATCGTTCATTATAGCTTCACTTTGCTTTTTCGGATTTTCCTCTAATTGCCCTTGAAAAACATCGCCACTAAATAAAACTTACCACCATGTTGGATGTTTACTTGCTAATGCACTTCACTGACAGATAATAATTAAAGAGAAATGAAAAAGTTCAAGCACCAAAATTTAGAATTTTTGATGATGTGTCTCGACCGATGTCTTGAGCGAAATTAAATCAATTTTCACGGAAAACTCGAAAAATAAATCCACACTCGCTTATGTTTGTGTATGATTAAATATAGAAACATTAAATACACGCAAAAACTTTTTTGTTTATCTTTCTTCATTAGTGATCTTCTTTTAATTTTTTTGGGATATTTTCGTAACATAAGTCACAAATGTAAAACTAAAAACTTGTCTAATGAATGTAAGAATATTTGAGATAAAAGTGTTAATGAATCGACATTGCTTTCATATTAATTTAATTACAAGAGAAACACTTTTAAACATTATTTGAAAACGAAAGGAAGGATTTGATGTAATTGAAAAAAAAAATATGAAAACGTTTTACTGATCATGCCAGATCTAGAGAGCGAGAAATTAATTAACCATATAAAAGTAATAAATCAGGCCACCCAAACTTATTAACCGTCAGCGACAAACCAGCACACACTTTCTCACTTCTTATTGTCATTGTATTCAGCATCTTTATTGGGAAAATTGTGTGGGCGGTTTGTTTGCAGTTTCAGTTTCGATTTTTTTTTTGTTTCTGTATTTTCCAACAAGTTGGAGGTAATAAATTTTTCTCCAATCCCTTCAGCTTCAAATTGATGCTTCTGATTCAGAAAAAGTCGCTTTCGTTATGCAATTCATGTGATCATCTGCAGAGAAATTAATTATCATGCGATTATGAAAGATTCTACTGAGACTGTTGGACTGTTCTTTGAAGCATGCAAAGCTTTTTACTCTCAGATGATCCCACTCGAAGTGACAAAATCGTTTTTATTTTTATAAAGAAAGGAAATTGATGACGAAATTTCTGATGACGATTTGACGACAGATGGAACTCGACATGATCTATTAGTTTGTTTAGTTCGTGAAATGTTTCATTTCATTGATAAAAGAGAGAAACAGTTTGTTGATGTTAGTCGAGTGTGAATTTTCACCTCGGTCAAGTTTACATTGTCTAAAAAATAAATATTAATTAAATTTTGCGCCCCCACAGTTTGTGAAAAACATTTTAACTTCATGTAATTAAAAAGCGCTTTAAAGTGAAACTTTACTGCAGTTGACGACTTTATTAAATTTATATCCATTACATGTGCAGAACATCATCTAACTTATTGCAAACTAATTGCGAATATAACTTCTCCCATGCGAAAAACAATATTAGTGAAAAGTTTATTATAATTAAACATTAATATTTTTCTATTTCACTGCTTTGTTAATTGAAACGTTGCCAAGAGCTGTAAAATCTCAAAGTAAATTTCTTTCCGTTCATCTTCAAATTCAGAAACGGAATCGGAAACCGTCAAATAATTTTTTGCTTATTACCTGAACTTGGAAAAATTATTTTTCATCACCATTCAAAAATCTTTAAATAATTTCAATGAATCAACTTGAAATCATTAAAATGTCCATTAAATGTGACAGTTTTTGGCAAATTCCCTGCAGATGACAGCTTTAAATGAGATCATGTTTTTTTAATCTTAGCTAATTCACACTTCTTTTTTCATAGATTGCCGGTAAACGTGACACACAACAAGAAGAAGAAGCTCAAGAATGGATTGAAGCCATCACTGGTGAACAATTTACAAAAGGTTCATTCGAAGAATCTCTTCGTGATTGCGTTTTGTTATGCAGAATGATGAATAAACTTGCTCCTGGATGCATTCAGAAGATCAACACTTCAGGTGGAGATTACAAAATTATGGACAACATTTCACAATTCCAAAAAGCTGCTGTCTGGTATGGAGTGGGTGACGTAGATTTATTCAACGCTAATGACTTGTGCGAAATGAAAAATATCGCTCTCGTTACGCAAACAATTTTCGCTGTCGCACGCGCTGTAAGTCTGATGGAAAATTTTAGAATTTTCCTTTCCAAACATTTTTTATTTTGTTTCTTTTTTTCAGGCATACAAGCACCCTGAATTTAAAGGACCATACTTGGGACCACGTCCATCAGAAGAGAACAAAAGAGATTTCACAGAAGATCAGTTGAGAGCTGGAGAAGCCATCATTGGATTGCAAGCAGGAACTAACAAAGGAGCTTCACAAGCTGGAACAAACATGGGAGCCTCAAGAAAAATTATTTTGGGAAAATAAATTTATTTATTCATTTCAACGAACCACAAAATTTATTCTTTGCACCTTGTTTCAAAACTTAACTTCCAAATGCAATAATTCAAATTAATTATTTTATGTCACAAATGTTCAACACTTTATATTTTAACACCCACACAATCCAAAATATATTTTGATTCGAACAAAGAATAAAGAAATATAAATTTGTCAAATATAAACAATGAAGAGTATTCAGGAATATACAATCCTGTGGAACGCTACTGAAAGTGGAACCTTCATCATTCAAGTGATGAGACAAAGGGAGCGAAACAAGTTGGAATTTATATTCCTGTATTCTTAATCGCTTTAGTGTACAGTCGTGCACTCCCTACTCTGATGATGATGATGATGAAGAAAAGTTGTTTTCACTTTTGCTATAATTTTATCGATGAAATAATTTACAAGCAAAGAAACTCTAAAATTTATTTGGAATAATCCATTGATAAGCTGCAATAATTTTGAAACCGACTTAATAAATATTTTTATCTTATCATTTCATTGTGCTAAAAAGAAATGAAATCGTTTTAATTTTACGTATTTTCACTTTTTTTCTCTTAAAGAGAAATCCGAGATAAAATAAATGAATTAATTAAAATATTCATTGATTAAAGCAACGTGCTGATTCTGCGAAAAAGCATTTGCCTAAAATGTGATCAAATAATGTGTATCGGCCGCATCGAACCAATGTTGATTCCCCATCAATGCAAATGAAGTAGAATTGACATTCATCAGGATGGGGAAGGAAAATTATGTCACTTTCAGTGTCATCAGGGCATTCAATGTCTTTGACATCAGGAAGTGGATATGAAGGCTCGCAATCGGATTCTTCTTCTCTTATGCACCAGTTATCGTTAGGATCCCAGTGCAATGTTGGTCCACAATCCCATTCCAAAGCATTTCCTTGATGACAAACAAAATATCTGAAAAATATAATTTCATTTAAATAATTTCTCTGACGTCATCAACTCGTTAAAATTACTTTTGGCAATCTTCCTGATCTGGTAAGAAAACAACATTGGGTGGATCATCATCAGCAGGACAAGAATCAACATCGAGTCGACAATCAGATTCCGAACGCCGGACGCATCTCATTTGTGATCGTGAGAAGAATAGGCCAGGACTACAAGTTCGATTGATTAACCAACCATCAAAGCACATGAAGTATCGAGTACACGAGAAAGGATGAATGTGAACTGAAACCCCACTTCCTGGACAATCAACAAGATCAGGTGAATTTGATGCAGCTGTTGAGGTTGTTACATCTGCTGATGTTGTCATTGGTGGTGTAGTTGTAACTGGTGGTGTAGTTGTAGCTGGAGGTGTAGTTGTTGTTGGAGGTTGTGTTGGCGGAGGGTCTGTCGCTGGTGGCCAAACTGGCGGTGCAAATTCACAATCAAGCACATCTCTTGAAACTCTACAAGTTTCAGATGTACGATGAAACCAAAATCCCTCTAGACATCGCTGAATAATAAATTCTAAATTGTGGCAAGTGTAATAACTCTCACTGTAAATGCGAACTTCTTAAAGTTTATTCATTAGTTAAATTTGAAAATTTAAACATACCAATCAAATCCACTAGGAAAATGACGATTTGTCAATTCAACTGTACATTCTGGTAAATGTGCTTGAGCTGTCGATAATTTAATGAAATTTAATATTAACAAAATGGACAAGAGATTAAATTTCGTTCGATCCATTATTTCACTTTCATCTGATTTAAATATTCTTCAATTAAAAGTTAAAAATTTTCTCATCCACCTCATTTGAAATGTGAACAAGAATTGAATGTAAAATTTTTCTTCAATTTTATTTTGTTATTTGCGACTAATTTTAAGATATCTGGTGCAAAGATAAGTCAAAGAGCTTGTGATAAGAAATTAATCTAAAAAAGATTATTTTAATTGCATCCGGCGAATATTCACCTGAATTTTATTGTTTTTCTATTTTTTTTTAGGAAGTAGAAGATTGAGTATTGGCTAACTATGATTAATAAATCATTTATTTTATCTCTAAAGCAGTAAGATTAGAATTACAATTAATATAAAAAAATTAATTCTGGTGTCTAATAATAAAATGACATTGGTTGTTGGTGGTTCACTTTCTTATTATTGCACAGATTGACGCTAATAATTCTTTCATCTTTTATTTTATTATATAAAGACAGTGAACTTAATGATATTGAGACAATTTTTATTAATTTCCTAATTTCAAAAAGTGAAGAAAAAAACGATGAAATTATTTAATGAAAAACTTATTTTCGAATGAAAAGCTTTAATGTGATAAAAGCTTTTGAGAAAACTAAAAGCTCCGTAATCAAAAGCTTTGTTGAATTTTTTTGATTAAACCAGAAATTTGTTTTCCATTGAAATCATGACAAACAAATAAGTTATTAAAATAAAAGTTAGAAATTTTGGAAACAAAGAAAATGTTGAATCAATGAAATGTAATTTGGCACGAAAGGAATTTTTGACCATCTCTTATGTGCTTTTTAATGTCAACTATCGACAGTGCATTCGAAATAATTCCTGCCGGATTTAGAGGTTTCTTCATAAGATAAGTAAAGTTCGACATAGATTTTAAGAATGTTGGCTCAGTTTCATCGCGACCGACGGTCCAGAGAGTGATTGTGTAGCTTAATTGGAAATCGTAAACTCCAACCAACCACACGTACAACGAATCGTCGTTAATTGGGAAACCAAAAATCTTTTGAAGAGTCATATTTGATGTCATAAGAACGACAGGAAGGCAATTTTCGAAAGTCCCATAACCGATGTCACTATGAAGAAAATTAAATGTCGAAAGATTTCAAACTTTTAATCAAACACTTACGTCATTTTATCTTTAATTAGAAACATTCTTTGACACATGACAATATTTGGATTTCCTCTAAAGTTTAATTTCATATTTATGATTTTTCCTGGAGCAACTTTCAACACGTCAATGCAAGGATGATCGATGGTCAAATGATTGCAGAAATCCGATGGCACGCTCCATGTTTCACAATGAGATATCGGACATGGCACAGGAAATCTTGAAAGTTTTCTGCTTTGATTTCGTTGTTGGTCATTTGAAGAATCTAAAGTTTCCTGATGGGAAACTAAAATCGGTTCTGCACGAGTAGATTCGAAGTTGAAAGAATGAGAGAATTTAACACGATGAGCGATTGATGAAAAGAGTGATTTGGGTGGTGAATCTGGTGGAGGTGTGCTGGTTCTTGATACTGCCAATGAAGTGAAATGCAAAGTGTCTGATTCATCTATTGAGTTTGGGTTCTTATAAATTTCAAAAACAGAACTTTGTAAACTAATTGCTGATTGATCTCCAAAATCATAGCAACCAATGGAATGAGCTTCTTGATTCATATCACTTGTCTTGCTTTTATTTGCAGATCTTGAAGTATTTTCATTGTAAGCAAAAGATGTTTGAACTTCACGATGAGTCAAAACAGAATTTTGATTGTCTCGTGACGAGCACATCGTAAACTTTCCTTTGCATTCTGAAGTTTTTCTCTCATTGTTTTTCTTTTCAACTTTTTCATAACACTTCATTATTTCAAATTCTTCTTCTTCATTGAGTGAACCTGAATTTTCTGAGCTTGTTTGATCATCTTTCTTACTAACAACTTCAAAATATTTAAAATATGTAGGATCGATAAGATCGTTTTCTTCCTTTTTACGTTTTTCACAACTTTCAATTTCTCTAAGCATTTTTTCCATACTATCCGATTTCGATATTACACTTTTCCTATCATTAAATGTTTCTTCACTATTTGTAAGAGTATCGATGAAAAGTCTCGGGGTGTTGTTAAGCATTGCAATCTTTAAGAAATGTAATTAAATATTGAATCCAGCATAACTAGCATCAATCAAATACTCACACAAATTACCTTTGAAAATTTAGTTTCACACGCCGGACAGTTTTCTATATTTTTATCACATTTTTCACATAGAATATGACCGAAGTTGCAAATTTTTCGTTTAAACTGTTTGATCCCATCGATGTTTTTGCAAAATGAACAAAACATATTAACTTAAAATATTTATTTTTAATAATTTATGACGTTCTTATTGTTTTTCGATAAACTTTCATAGTGTGCTGTGATGAAGTTTTGTTTTCTTTACAAAAAAGTAAATTTAACTGACATTCAAAATATGAAAAGAAAATTTTTCATAGAAAGCTTAGAATTAATCTAACTCCAACTCACAGGCTTAGATTAGATTAAGTTTAAAGTCACATAAATTTTTATCATGAATTGTTGGAGCTATTAAGTATCTACTTGGCATACTTGGATTGTTCAAATAATGACATTTTCAAGTTTTTATCTCTTTTTTGGTAAGAAATAGGTGGATATAACTAACTGAAGCGTTAAAAATAATTTAAAAGGATTTTTATTGAAGAATTAAGTTGGTAATTAAAGAAAATCATTAAATTATGTTGAAAACTTGAATTGAGAAACTTTTAACATAAAACTTCTTAAGGTAAAAAAAACATTGGATAAGAAATAGATAAGCAACATGACAATACTCCCTAATTATCCTACTAGAAAAACTTCATCATTTAAAATTAAGCAGTGATAAGATTATGATATTTATTTTGACATAACTCATAAGTGTAAAGTGGTTTTATAATCACGAGTTAACAACTGACCTTCATGCTCATAAAACTGTTAACATTAGTTTTGAACGAGCCAAAATTAAATTACTAAAAAATATTTTAAACGAAATTTTCCATCAATAATGAAGGTAGCAACGAGTCTTCTTATCTATCGCATGTCTTCTTATCAAAACTTGTAATTACTTCTCAACGTGATTGTGCCAAATATTTTGTTTATTTATTTTTCTTAAATTCCTTTAAGTGTGAACTCCTCCAATTACTTATTTCGATATGGCACAGAAAAGCGTGATTATTATTGTAATTTCTATATTTTACTACTCACACTCCGTTAGTGACCCGCTAGAGTCAGCACAATTCACAAACTGCTTTTTAATTCAGTACTCAATGTTTTTGTATTTTCATTACTCTAATTTTCGGTTTCGGTATTTTTATTTTGCAAATTTAAAGATTTTTTTTTACCACAAGCTGGTAAAAAGAAAGTAACTCAAATTGTTTCACTTGTTGCCTTTCTTAAGTACATCTCAACTGATGTCTGATATTCTCGATTAAAAGTTTATCATGTGAAGCGTTTGATAAAACGATAAAGATTCTTCAAAACTTTAATTAAAGTGTGAAACATAAATTTTTCCCATAAGTTATATTAGTGAATAAAATTTGCATAATATTTCGTTGCTTTTAAATGCAAGATGGAAATGTTTCATAAATAACTTATGTTGGCATATGAAAAATTAGATGAATGAGAAGACCCATCGCCGTCTTTACTTTCTATACACTTGACAACTTCACCGAAAAAAGAGAGGAAAAGAGAGAAAAACAAGAAGAAAATTACAAATACAAACTTGGAATGAAGAAATAATTTTTTTTTCTCTGTACAAAGAGCAGTGAAGTCGCTTAGTTGGTTGCATGACGTGATGTGTGAATGAAGCGAATTTTAGTGCGGGATTAAAATTTCATGTCGTTAAAAAATGGGCTTAAATCGGTTGCTCTCGTTATCCAAAAACAGTGTTTTGCCTGAAATAAAAAAAGAAAATTCGAAAAGTTCAAAAGTTGTCAGCAAAATGAATACGACACAAACCGGAGGGAATAAAAAAAGTAAAGTTAAAGACACTTCCTCAGATATAGCAAAGCAAAAAATCGATGAAATATCGACGAGCGGTAGAAGTACGACAACGACAAAAAAATCAATGCTTTGGAGCACGTTGCGTATGACCAACAAGAGCAAAACTATTCAAACTAAAAAAGGTATAATTTTGATATCAATTGTAATTCGAGGAAGAACTTCAAAGTCTTCTTTAAACAGTGAAACATACGCCGTATCTTGATTTCATTTTATTGTGTCAAGTTCTAAAATCTAGGCTATTGTAGTGACCATTTATTTAATCAATAACGCTATAGGAACGTTTCATTTAATATGAAATGGATCTTAGAGTTATTTCAATTTAAATTCACACATCAAGTGAAATTTCCCGATCCTTGCTTGATGACTCATTCATTCAATTGCAAAATTTCTGCAACTGCGCATTTTCATCTCTTAATATCTCTCATTCCGCCTCAAGCATCACAGTATGAAATTATGATGGTTGTAATAATTAATTTGTAAATAGAACGGAGTTTGGCATTGAACATTTTTTGAACGTGTTGAACAATTCGTGATAAAATTAAACAAGAAATAAAAAGGTATTGCGATTAAGTAAATCTAAATACATAATTAAAAGCTTTAAAATTTCTCACAAAATCATTAGAAATTTTACTGTTACTGCTATTTGATTCGGCTTGTTAATCTGTCCGATTTAATATTAAAAATGGATTTTCATTAAATTTCAATCAAGTAAAGCCACAGTGAAAGATTTATTATTATTCATGTTTACGCTTCATGCCTATCATACTTAGTTGACTGGAACGTGCAACTTTAAAACATTAAAATTCATTAAAATAAAACTCCTAAAACAATAAGAAGATTTTAATATCGAATGGAAGTAAAAAAGTAATTGATCATCTCTCTTTAAATATTCAACAGCCTATCGGTTTCAATTTTTAGATTAACACGAAAACAAGATGACTTCATGATATAGATTTGCAGCGTCAAATCTCATTTACTTAATCAAACTTAATTAACAACACGCACGAATGGAAATAGTTATGAAATAAAAAGATTTTTCGACGAACGTATAAAACTCGCTAAGTTATTTTTATTAACATATGCAAAAGTCTCTGAACTGTGACCACAACGACCGACCTCGTATAGAATTTTTCATGCTTCATTAGAAACAAACGAATTTTAATGCGTAAAATCTAAAGCATTCCAACTTCTCGTCGAAAAGCTTGCTTACAATTCGTTTCCTCTATGTTTTCCCCGACACAATTAAAGAAGAAACAGACAAGATATTTGAACATTCATCAACCAACATACACGTGCTAGCATATGTTCTAAATATTTATTTTTTAAGTATCAATTTGTTGTCACTCAATATGCGACAGTTGATTGCTATTTTAATTTCATTTTCGTCGAGACAAGATTCGACGTGCTGAAATGAATAAAAAAAAAGGCATTTGGCATGAAATTTTAATATAAAGTTCATGAATTGTTTATGAGATCGTGAACTCCATTGAAAACCAAAGTTATTTATTAGATATTACATCAGCTAATGCCAATTTTTTCACATTCATTTTTCTCTGATTTTCCGCTTCTCATAAATAAAAAGATGAACTTATGTGATGAGCTAACGTTTGAATTGTTTGCAATTTCTCATGCTTCATGCAAAATTATTTACAGTAACTTTCCGGTCTTTCAACCAACAACCGCATTCGCTTTATTCAACAATTGCGTCACGAAAATCCTCTCATAGAACTCTTCGATTGCATGTGCTTTTAATTTGAAAAATTTTCTTCTCATATTTATAGTTTTTCATTTTCATTTTCATCCCATATCGAATATACGAAAACAACATGTGAGAAGCGTACGTTTTATTTTGTTTTTCATTGGCTCGCTCATCGAGCGACTCAGTTGGCTTTCAGTTGCATACAAGACAGTGAATAGATTGGAACTGAAAAGAAAAATGAAAAGTTTTTTTTCGCAAGAATTGGGGAAATAAAACAAAAGACAGAACACAAAAGTTGCCTAATAAACTATAAAAGAGTTATAGCCATGAATATATCACAATCAAAATCTTACTTATTTTATAAACTGATTAATGTTTTCATGCTTTCGGGTGAATGAAATTTAATTAAATGTATAAAGTGTAAACTCTCTCTTGTAACAGTAGTAATAAAAACAGTTTTTTGATCTTAAAATTGACTTTGAGATTAATTTAATTTGATTAAAAATAATGTGTGATAAATATATGTTGATGATTGTGTTTAAAACAAAGCCAGTGAATTTATAACTTTTAATTAGGTCGACAAAGTAAAAATGCTTGAAGCCTTCCATTTAAATTAACGACAATTATGTCGACGACAAGACTGCGACTTGCTGTTAATGTCTAAATGAAGAAACATTCAGTTATATTAATTCTTTTATTTTGATTGCATAATTGCATAAATGCACAGAAAGAGTCTGTCTGATCTTATTACGCATTTAATTCAATGTGTTTCATTTAAACTATTTTATGTAGTTCATTTCAAATGCCTTTTGTGAAAATACCGCGCGCGTGTTTTGCAGATTATTGTGAAGTAATAAACCTGCTGCTGAATAGCGTCATAATAAATCTTCAGATGAATTATCACAATAAATAAAAAATGTTTGTAATGTCTCGTTATTGTTGTAAAGATGTTTAAACAATAAACAAATGCCACTGCGAAAATAAAAGGTTCATCATAAGAAGACCTTCCGATGTGATGATTACAAAACTGAAACATTAAAGTTTTGTGTGACATTCAAGTCAGATATTTGTAAATATTTTTTATTATAGTTAAGTGATGGCTATTGTTGGTGTTAAATGGTCCCACGCATAAACACCAGCTTGGTCAATTTTACATCTATCAACGGCCGAGATAAAAGTGATTCAATGACGTTACATTTATGGAAATGATGGGATGAGATCTTGAAAGGTTTGTTTAGTTGTTGAGGAATGGAATTCAAAGAGAACCGCTAATGCTTGGTGATTGTAACGACAACTCACCGATTTAATTAGAGAGAAGCAAACATAATTCACTGTAAATTCAATTAATTTCTTTCACTTATTCTTTAAATAATGTCTGAGACTCATATGCTTGCAAATCGTGCTTTTTATTTTGTCTAACGGAATTTCATTTGTAATTGGTCGTCGTTGCGTGAACGAACAAAAAGTTGTTTATCATTGGTTGTTCTGCGTTGATTTTGGTAGTGAGCGAAATCTTCCTTACCTTAGCTTCTTGAGTTCATTGATCAAACTTGAATGAACAATGAAAGAGAAATGGAAAGCAACTCATCGTTTCGCCTTCCGGTCATCGAGACATTAACATTTTCTCTCCAGCTGAACAAGCCAAATTGAAACTTCAATTATCTAGTAAAGTCTTAATTTCTCTTTCGCTTTTTAAATCAACACAAAACTTTTGTCTGAATATTGTTTTAAGATAGAAAAGTTATTACTTTTGCAATAACATTTGCACTAATTTAATTGCAGTGAGAAATTTTTTATTATTTTTTTCTCTTTCATTTAAATCTTCAACTGCACATTACTGCATTATAATTTAACAAGTGCATTCGATTCCACTGAGTTACGACTTAAACAAATAAGCCGAGACGACTGCGTTCCTAAATACAGATAAATAAAAATAAGATTTCAGCTCATGAAGTCGATAGATTTGTGTTGTGTTCATTAAGCAATCAAAAAAAAATCATGTTTTGAGATCGCTAAAATATTTCATCACATTACGATTTTAATTTTGCCAGATGCGAGTAACTAATGTCAATCTTTCAAGTGCATGTCATGATGATGGCAACACATTTGTAAAGTTGCCAAGACACTCATTTCGAGATACCGTTTCTGTGCGATTCCGTGGCATCGAACGCGCCAGGCGAAGGTCAATTAAATCAGTTTATTTTGTGTTTTTCATCTTTCTCAGTAATTTTTTCATCATGAGTATTAAAGGAAATAAATTTCCACCCACTAAGAAGACGATCAACGCTAGGCAGTGTAAAACTACATTTCAGTTTGTTTGTTTGTTTGTTAATGAAAATTGCAGTCTTTAAGGAAACTTGAGATTATTTAATCGACTTAGGTGAAGTTTACATTTGTTTACATTTTGTGAAGAAATTTCGTGCTACAATTTGCATTTCGTGTTTACACTCGGATTAGATCATAATAGTTTTCAACACATTTCGACTCGTCTAACTTGTCAATTGAATTTTCTATAAACTTAAACTGTGATAGTTTAGTTCAAGTGACAGCAACAATAAGACAATTGGCAGTACTTTTTACAATTTCGGCTTACTCAAACGAATGTGATTTGATTTCCGACAAAAGTATGTATGTAAGAAGAAAAAAAGTAAATTAAATTATGAAAGTTAACTTCACGATTAGAAATTCAATCAATCAAAAAGCAAAAATACTTCCAAGGAATGTAAAAATCAATTATCGTTTAAATCACGTTTGATTTCAACAAAATATGAGTAACTTTGTAATAAAATAAAAACTTAAAAGATGTTTTGATGTAAATAGGAAATATTTCTTCAACCTTCATTAAATTACGTTGCATTGGATAGTTTTTCATTTTATTTATTTAATTTTATTTGCATTTAAAAAGCGAATTGTGGTTGTAAATGATTCTAAATTGTAGTTTACAATTTGAGGTCTTGGAGAAAAATTTCTTATGACTCTTTGTATACAAATGTAAATAGACACAAGTCAAGGACTTTGTACATAAAATTCATCTCATCATCATCATATAATGTGGCGATGTTGGCAAGTTTCCATCTGAAATGAATTTAATGTTCTCATTGGTATCGTGGGCCTAGATTCAAGTTTCTTATTTTTTAATACTTTTTCACGAGTTGCTTATGAAAAACTTTGACCATAAAGTTTTCGTTTCGTTTTAAAGCATGATCACAGTGATCGTAAAGATGGGAAGAATGAGCACCTTTCCTTAATAGAGAATGCCAATTATTTTCTTTTATTAACACCTACAACAAACAAAGCTTTGAACGTAGAAAAATCTTAAACAATAAAAATCAGAAAACAAATGAAATCTGAGAGTCAGTACGCTTCTCTTTGTGCATCTAAATTTAGTTTTTCTCAGGCGTTTTAACATGTTTTTATTGTTATGATGTGACTTCTTGGAAAACATCTTTCAATGCTTGTTTCAATGAATGGAAAGTCTAATTAATTTTCCAGAAGTTCTTTTGAAAGTTTCATATTTCAACTCATCGTTTATGATCTTTAAATAGAAGAGGAAAACGGAAATCTTTGTAATTTAATTAATTGAACTGACTCTACAATTAAAAAAAGATTTTTCTATCATGATCTCTCTTAACTTCCTTGTTGTTTCTTAGACATTTTTTGTGTGGTCGAAAACAAGACTAATGGAATTGCCACCAATCACTTTTCTGTCCCAGATAATTTTCGCTTGCTTTGTACCTAAATAAAAGTTATTTTTTTAAGAAGACACTCATCTCAACACAAAACTTATGTCTATTAACATGTTTACATGAACACTGAAAAAAGTTAATTTCTGTCTGTTCCAAAAAAGAAACGAGTTTTGAGGGCAGGAAAAAGCGATCAAGTTCACACTAAAAGAATGTTCACAATTAGATTGTGATGAGATAATTTTTATTTTCGACTCACGATGTAAACGGAAACTCTGAATAAGTTGCGCTGATTGACATGAAATGAGACTACTCAACGATTGTTAAGCATATGAAAGAGAAACCTTAGCTCGTTATGAGTAGCGATTTATGGAATGACGAAACTTCGAAGATTTGTCATGTTTTGTTGTCGTAATTTTAATTTTATTGATTATTCATTCGTTGCTCGTGAAACCACAAATGATTCTTTTCACTAACAACAAACATTGTGGTCTTCTTAGTCTTCTTTAAGAACATTTGTTACTGAAGAAAGAATTAGATGACTTGTAATATTGAATTGTTTAAGAGACAAAGAAATTCTTTTCATGAATTTTGTAGCAGCTTGACGCTTTAACTAAACAATTTAATTTAATTTCTCAACATTTCTTTATCTTCTTTTTCTTACAGATGACCAAAATCGTTTGGTCGGACCACCATTTCTTAACGGAAGTGCAAGATCATCATTTCACTCAACTCATTCTATAAAATCAGGAACGCCACCCCCTAACAATAGCACTCGAAACGATGCTTTAATTATTAACACGCTAAGCAGATCACCAAAGGCAACAAAACTGAAGAAATTTGAGAGTACTAACAATAGTAAAAGAATAGTCAATAAAAATAGTAAAATGCAACAACAAACGTTACAACAACTGATCGATCAACAATCGCTTGAGAAACAAAAGCAGACGTTCAACGTGTTGCATACGAACAAAGGCGTTGAAGCCCTTGGCGTGCTTGTACAATATTTAGTCTTTAATGTGAGTATTTCATGGCAATTATCTTCCCTTACACCTATGAACATTGGAAAATTATAAAATAATAAAGCTTAAAGAGTGAGAAAAACTTTTAAAACAATTCACATTCAGTCAAAGCATACAAAAGTCAAGAAAAAAGGTTGCGTTTGTTTTTAAATCTATTTTCGGATGAAGATTTAGATTCAATTCCGATTAAAATCAAAGAAAATAAATAGGAAGAGATTATCTGAGAAAGTTTCTAACATTCACAACATCATCAACACGTGTTTGAAAAATAACAGGAATTTCCAGAATTAATTGCTTGAAACGAAAACTGCAAGCGATGTTGCCAATTTTTTTATATTTTCAAGAACCTTTCTCGTACACCTTCTGTTATTAAATTATGACATGCTAATAAAGTTTTATTATTTCCAATTGCAACGGCAGGTTGTCCCATATTTCTGTTTACAATTAGTTCTACCGACACTTTCAAAAAAATAAAAATGTTTTTTGAAATAAATTACAAATTTTATTAAAAATCAAGATTGACAAATTTTAATTTAACATTCAGCCAAATTTTTGGTAATGACAGTCATGTTTTCAATGAAACGTTTTCTTTCAACTTCCTTTTGCTGTTCAGTTATGTCCAATTCAGATAACAAAGCGATTGATAATGTTTTATCGAAGTAACGATTTTCGTGATATTTTTTGATCAGACAATCAACTTTTTGACGATCTTCTTTGAAATCCCTGAGAAGATGTTGCCTCAACTCTTCTTCAGCATCGTCGAAATGCTGTTTATTAATAATATCGCACTCTATGCCATTTACAGAAATATTTTTTGGGTTAAGTGAGATGTGATAAACGTTTCTGTCTATTAAATTACTCTCAATGGCATATTTTCTTGCGCAATAATCGCTGACATCATCTTCTTGGTCATCTTTTGCGTAGATTTGATTAAACAATTCGCTGAACTCTTTGTCAGCTAAACAAGAAACGATTGCATTGCCACTGATTCTTGCCTGAACTTTCTTCAATTCTTGAATTTTCATGTCCTTCTCTTCACCTGTGAGTCCATCGGAAATCAAATAAATTTGTTCTTTGATGTCTAAATCGCTCCATTTCAATTCTTTGAGAGTATTGACGATGCACATTGCTGCGTCTTTAAGATCTTCTCTCTTGCTAAATTCATCGTAAAGTCCTGAGTAAACGCCTTCAACCGTTGCTGATAAAACAGTTTCACACAAAAATGATTCGCCATTAAAAGGTTCAAACTGCAGACTTGGCTCAAGCAGTCCATGTCGCTTCAAATAATCAGCGTAACAATTAAAAGTATTTTCCATTGATTCAACACTAGCAGATTGCACTGTTGATACAGTAATTACTATCAAAACAAAATCTAAAACGTTCCACATTCTACAATGACAACTTCTCACAATCACAATTATTAATGAACTGAAAAAGAAGCGACGCGTTATTATAAGCAACTCCAAACACCCCGTTAGGTCTTAATGGAACTTTCACCAAACATGGGAATTTGTGCAAACTTGTTTGAAGAAAACGGGAAGATTATTAAGTGATGAAAGACAAATGAAAATGAAAATATGTTTAGAAGGTGACAAGAACTTTCCACGATTTTCGAGAAAGAAATTTGCTTTGAATTTCGGTCAATCTTATGGACTTTCGTTCACTTCTTTTTACATTTCTTTTCAGCACAATTAGTGTGCGACTAGAGTCTAGACGATTTTAATACCGGATATATTTACATTGCAGTCATTAAAGGACTTCAATTTATGATGAACTGAGAAATTTTATGCCTTTTTGAAATTGCTTTTTATTATGAACAAAACATGAAAATATGTAATTAAAACATTAAAACTGTTGACACAATTCAATGATTATAAAGTAAAGCATAACTTTGACAATGGAAAATTTTTCTGTTACAACATGATGGTTGCATGTGTTGAGTGAATCGAATTCATTTATGGAACATTACCGGCATGACATTTACCAGCATTTACTTAATCCCCATGAAAAATATTATTTTTTTGGAAAGTTTTAAAGCGAAAATAGTGAAATGGATAATTTGAAAGTGTAAACTTTTCTGGCAGTTGAAGTGAAAATTGATTTTTAAATTATGAAATCGTCAGCATAAAAAGTGCATTAAAACATTCATCGAGTCTGCAAACTTTCCTTTGCTCTAGTTTTTTAAAACGTAATAAATTTGATGCTCGATGTTTCCTTGATGTGGTTCCAGGCTAATTTCGAGAAGGGATAAAGATAAAATATTTAAATCTTCTGCATTTGAGTACCTGCAGAATAAATATGGTTTCGTTTAGATCTTCGGATGATTCTTACCTTTTTTTATCCAGGCAAATAATATTCTAATAGACCGAAATGATCCGAAGAACTTTCTTCAGTTACCAAGTTAACGTCACAGCGTGAACATCTAAATGGATTAAAATTCTTAACTTTAACAAGCAAAGTTGAAAATTTTCAAAATTATTAAAAATTTATCTTGTCGTTAATTAAATTGAAAAGTGAAATGATGGCTAAGAAATTTGCGTTTGATTTGATGAGTGGATTGTGGGGGAAAAACGTTAGTAGCGACTTTTCATTTAATCGTCATCAAGAAAATTAATCAATTTAATAGAGAAAGAAAATTAATTTTTTATTTTCATTTATTTCTTCTATAGTTGGATGCATTTTCTAGCCCATCCTTGAAGAAATCTCTCCAGAAAACCACGAGGGAGTTGATTGAGACAAAAATCAATTTTGATGAGATAAAAACTTCTCATCAAAACCTCGAGGATAAATTAAATGACCGTGAGGATTACTTCAACAAAAGAGAATGTGAAATGCAAGAACTTCATCGATGTGAAATCAACAAAGGTGAGATTTATTTATGAAAATTCAATTAAAATCGAAATTACTGAAATTTTCTTCTTCTTTTATAGTCAAAAAATTACTTGAAGATCTCGAAAATGAGAAAAAAGATGAGATTCAATCACTGGAAGCCAAATTGAATCGAAATGAAGAAGAAGCTGAGGAAAAGCTTCGAATATTTATTAGAAACAGTGACGAGAAACTTTCGTTGCGTGATGTTGAACTGCAAGCAGTAATAGGTCGTGAAACGAGTTTACTTGAAAGACTTCAATCAATGACAGTTACCGAAAATGAACTTCGAGAAAAAGTTCATAAAAGTGAAATAGAATTCAGTGAAAAGCTTCATAATTCGAATATCCGAGAATGCGAACTGACTGAGACAATAAATATGCTAACAAAACAGCTCGATGAAGTGAAATTGAAAGCGGAAAATGAGAAGCGTGAACTTGAAGAGAAATTAAATTTACTTCAAGATGAACTGTTGATAACTCGACAACCACGTAGTAGTCCCAACGAATCATTCCTCAACAAATCAATGAATTTAAATCACTCACAACTACTGCAAGACGAAGTCGAATCATTACGTTGCGTTCTCGAACTTAAACAAAGTGAAATATCAGATCTTAGAAAACAAAACGGTGAATTGCAACGTGCAGCTGATGATTCAATTGCCGCACAAGCAAAATGTTCTGCATTAGAATCGCGAGTTGAAGATCTTCAAGTTCAATTGGATGCTAAACATGATGACGAGAAGTAAGTTTAATTCAAATCTAATTAATGATTTAAATTAACAAAATTATTTTCTTTCAAGGGAACTTCTGAAGAAGTTAAAGCAATTACAAGACGCTCATGATAACGTTCATCAAAAGTCGGCTCGTTTAGCGCTACATAATGAAGAACTTCAATGGCGCTTAAAGCAAAATGCTGAGCGTTATTCACACACCATCAACGAACTCTCAAAAAGTTACCACGATTCAAGTATGCAATTCAATCGAAGTAATTCAACTTTCAATGAATTTGAAGCTAGTGGAAAGCCAAATGGATCCATCTTGGATTGTTCATTTGCTAATGAAGGTTCTTCACCACCGACATCACCAATCATTAAAGGTGTTGTAGAGAAAAATGATTCAGTATCGTGGGTACTTGAAATCGATGATGAGACAAAAGAAGCTTCAGCTAATCGAATGGTTCAACGTGCCGGATCGTTTCGAACTTACAAGTGCCCGCCTTCGCCAATAGCTAAACGACAAAAATGTCAAAACAATTCAAGTATTCAACAATCAGCATCAGCAGCTTCAATATTGAGACAACATTCAGAGCCGTCGACCAAAACTCCAACAAACACAAGAATTCGATCGAAATCTGTAAGCACAAACAAACCAGAAGACTCGAAGAAAATTGTTAAGAAATTCTCAAAAAATAGTCAAGAAATTCAAGAATCGAGTTGGGCAAATTTAAAGGCAAGTTCGCCAATTGAAAAGAAGGAAGAAAAGGAAATAAAAAGCATTGACAAATATCGCGAAACGCGTAAATTAGTTACACGTGATGTTCCTTCATTATCAACTGGTGAATTGAAGAAACAGCGACCAAAGATGATATCAGGAAAAGTAATTGTCCGTGGATCAAATTCTGAAGATGATGAAGAAGCATCCGCATCGACATCATCGACTCCTTCAATTGAAGATGAAATGTATCCATGGAAAGCCGATGGAGCTATGGAACTTAGTTGGTGTAATGACGGAGAACCTTCAGAATCAAACGTTTAAATGACATTTGTGAATGATTAGGTAATTACACATCAATCAAGTGACAACAATTGACGTTCAAAGGCCTAAAGAAGACGAACGGAAAATATTTTCATCTTCCACGTGGACGTGCAATTTATTTACTTATCAGCAGAAACAAAGAAAGAAACGATTTGTTATCAAAATCATAAGTTAAAAAGGGAAACAAAAGAAATCTTTATTGAATATTTTTTTGAGTGTTAAATATTTTTAGCATAAATTTTAGTTAAATGTTGGAAATAATAAAATTAGACTTTTGTTACAAATTAAAATTGAAAATCTTTCTGTAGATTGTGATGAAGGTGAAATGAATTTATTAATGAAGTTAAAAGTTTTGTGTGAGAAAAGTTTTTATGATTTAGACAGTTAAGGTTTTAAAGAAATTTATTTTAGAAAAAGAAAAGTAATTAAGCAGCATTTTAATCGGGAAAATCATTTTCAGGCTTTTTAAATTAATTTATAAATTGTACCTGAAACAGATGATAAAGAATCTTAGTCAGATGATAAAAAGTTCAGATAAAAATCACTTTTAAAATCAAAAATTCTAAAAGCTGGAGAATTTAATTAGACATTAAGATTATTTAAAAATAATTTATTATTTAAAAAAGAGTTTTTGTAGATTTCATAAACACAGCAAGATTAATATTAATAAATAGAAGGAATAAAAATTCAACCAAAATTTCAATGAAATATCTTTTCTACCTGTTTACAACAATTCAAAGTACCAAGAGTAGAGTGTTATGAAGCATATGTTTAGATAATAAAACTATATGATTTAATATTAAATGAAGGTGTTCATTTTTCCTCCATCATAGCCAAATCCACAGGTAGGAGCTTTATTTTCAGGCATTCGTTAAGGCACAATACGAGTTCAAAACAAATGTTTCAGCATCGGACACCTTTTCGTCCGAGGAAAAACATCGCACAGAAACTATGCTTGAACTTAAATTTTGAAAACCGTTTTCCATTAAAAAAATGTAATGAAATAATATTTCTGCTACTCTACAATTGACAAGATTGAATTTAGATATATGTAATAATGTTGAACTTTTGGTTCTAACTGCTACAATCGATCACTGTCAAGAATATTGCTAATGACAAAATTAAATTTTTATTACCGCAGACATTTGAATATTTCCAATTACAGCGCAAATATAACTTTTCCGTGCTCACAAGCTTACATCAACAGGCAACTTAGAGATTAAAGGTGTTTTTACAATGGATTGTGATGTTCAAAATCATGGAATAATGCAAATTTCTTGATGGTGCTAACGAGTGTACAGAGATTCAATTCCCACGAAAATATTTCTTCATTACAATAAATGTCTTATAAACTTCAAGATTATTAAAGGGAATGAAATTTTTGATATGAAGTGCTAAAATTTACAAGAGTTTTAATTTTTCTAGCATTTTTTAAGAAATTG
>CVRI01000073.1:300173-314886 GCA_900005825.1 Clunio marinus | reverse complement strand
CAACTTCAAGAGTGCCATGGCGAATGAAGTTTTTGACGAACTAAAATAATAAATACTCAATGAATGATTTAAAACTTGTAGCAGAAATTATAGATAATTTATTAGGAAGTAAACTATTAAATGAAACTGCCATCAAAACTTCAATTCAAAGCAGTTTTAAAATCAAGATAACAAATCTGAAACAATTAATTTAAAAATCTGATTTCTTTTTAAATCTGACTTTTTATTAAAATGATTTTCAATTTTCTTCTTGTTCCATGAAAAATAATTATGCTTTGCTTGTGGTGATAAGGTTAAAGCTGAAGAATTTAAAGAAGCGATAGTGATAGATAATGCAAAAAAATGATTTTTTTATGATTTTTCTTTTGTTTTCTTTTTAATAAAAAGCAAGAAAGTAATGAACGTTTAACATCTTTCTTCACTTAACAATTTAATATTTATTTCTTGTTGTAATTAAAAGGAAAAAATCGATTCTACATATATAAGAAACATCCATTCATTCAGTTTTTCTTTTTGTTTTCAAGTTTTTTTCCTATTGTCACCTAAACATTAAATCTTCTTTTAGGAAAAATAATTTAAAATGTGATTTTATTTATTTTTTTGTTTCTTTGCTTTGTTATTTATTTTTCATTTTTTTTTGTTGCAATAAGCAAGCCAACAATCGGTGAAGTTATTCAGGAATTGGCGAAATTTTTTTCTTACTTTTCAACTTATTGAGCTTAATTTTTTTTGCTAATTTTATTGTTGATGATATTAATCAACGTTGAAAGTAATGATATCTGTTAGATCATGATGATGAGTTCTTTCCTTGATTCTTACTTATGTACACATTTAATAATCTGTGAATAAATCAATTTATGAATTTATCTTTCAATTTACTTAACAATTTACTTACCTAACTTTGCTGGCATTTAAAAGCGCAAATTTGGGCTTTACTTTCTCTTCGCCCATTACGAAATACAATTTAACAATACAAAAGACAGCGGCTTTGCGAACCATCGACTCTTCAACATCCGCAAGCTGTTAATACAATTTTCAACTTCATTAGCAAAATCAAATTAATAATGACAACTTTCACACTCACTCTTGCTATATTTGGCATCAAAATGTCAAGATGATTATCAGTGAAGTCCTTGCCTTGTTGATCAGCCAAGTCACGAAGAATTTTTAACGCACATAAATTGCTTGGAAAATCGCCGGTAGCAATGACTGGATTAAGAATGTTAATTGAAGTATCAACAGGGAGAACCGCCGATATTTTGCCTATAATTGAATCAATTTCACGTTGAACCTGCGAAGAAAAAGAATGTTTAAATGAAGAAGAAAATTTTTAAATTAAATCAACAAAATTCACCTCCTTTCCTGCTTTATAACAATCGATGATTTTCAAAAGAATTAATTCAAGAAAACCAGTCCAATCTTCTCGCATTGGAGAACTTCGAATAATTTTTGACAATATCTTTAGTGCAGCTATCATCACCACAGGATTTTGTGACTCAATCATCTTAAGAAGCGTTATCATAATTTGTCTAAACGTGATTGAATATATTGAGAAATTTATTAAATTTTCGATTTCATGAAAAAAGCTTACTTAAAGTATTTTTTAGGCAGGTCACATGTGCCATTTGCTATGCAAGTTGTCAAGTTCAAGAACACTTGAACGATGTAATCAGTATCGGCGTTTTCTATATGTGCTAAAGCCACTGCTTGTTTTATAATTTCACTTTCTCGAATGCCATCTGTAAAGTAGATTAATTTAAATGATTTTGTTTACAATTAATTAAAAGTAATTAAACTAACGACACTCACTTTCCAAAACAATTTCGTTCTTGTCAATTGTGAAAATTGGTGCAACTTTTTGTCCCATATTCTCCAATTTTACAGTATTTTCTGGAGTGTTTGATTCAGTTGTTGCTGATGATTGTGTTTTTGATCCATTTATAGAGTCGTCTTTATCAATTGATCTGTAAATTAGATTAAGATTAAAATCAAGATTAGATTAGATTAGGGATTAGATTAGATTTAGAATCAAGGTGAGCTTACCCAATATGACCATTGAAGCCATTAGCTGGCGCATGTAATAAATGATTCTCGCCCATTTGACTAATCCCCGAATCTTTGCTGTTCGCATTACGGTCCAATTTACTTTCAAACGTGTAATTTTGAATTTCTGCTGTTGTCTTACGAAGATTTTTATAAACTTCTTCATGATTGATTGATGAGTGATCAACTTCAACGCTAGTCTGACGTGAACGAGGACCTGTTGGTTATTTAATATAAATAATGAATAAAAGAAGAATTACAGAAAAAAAAGAATAAATAAACTTACTAGAAATGTGATTTTGCAGACTATGAAATTGGCCAAACGAAGGTGGACTCATCAATGGCTTAGGACTTGACCCAGAAAGTGGAGATGACGGACTGTTAGTTCCTATTTAAAAAAATAAATAATAATATAATGATAACAATAAAAATAAAAAGAGGAAACACTTTTATAAATTCGTCGCTTTGGGAGTTCAACCCTAACATCGTGAATTTTGTAATAACTTGAGAAAGTTTTCTTGATCGAAGTTGAACTTTGATATTTGAGAGAAAAAGAAGAAGCTAAACAAGAGGAATAAGAAGTTATCAATGATAAATAGAGAACGGAGAATAATTACAAAACTAGTTTATTTTTGTTAGTTCTAAACTAGTTTATTACTTAACATTTATTAACTACTTAAAGCGGAATTATGTTTAAAAAACAACGTCAAAATTGTAGAAAAACAGAGAAAGATTCAACTGGAGGATTGTTAGCGTTAAACATCAGTTTCACCAGATCTTAACTCCACTGGAGTGTTCAACATACCTGAAACATTATTACGTAAAGGTGTTGAAATGTAAGTTCGAGCTTGATCTTGATATTGTTTCGGGAGATTTGCTAGAATGAGTGTCATCTGAAAGAAAAATTTAATCAAAAATAATTCAACAAACACTTAAAGACAACAAACATTTGCTGGATTTAAATTATACAAAGCAATGATGCAATGTCGTGATTGCTGCTTCAACTCCATACTCTTTTGATCAGCAGTATAAGTTAGAACTTTAAGGATTGCTCGATCAACTGGCGGCGTTGTCATAAAATTATCAGCCATACAATATTGTTGTGCTAATGTTGTCAGAAATTTAACGCTTGCATATTTTGTTTTAACATTTGGCGTTTGTGTTGAATCAGTAAGAATTTTAAAAACACTTTGAAGTTGAAGATTTGCTGGAAAATATTCATAAATGAGACGAAGAGTCTTCCAAACTTTATCGTGCATCGATCCAAGTAAATCTGTTCCAAGTTTATTAAACAACCGCGTAAGAAGAATGAAAAGCCAGTCATGAAGATCATTCGAATGCGATAAAATCAATTCGTTGACCGTGTCCAAGAAAAGCGAATAAACTTTAATATGCGGATCCATAAACATTTTACGAAACAAGTCCAAGATGCATTGTAATTGTTGTGCTGTCAACATTTTTCCTTCTGACAAATATTGCGTCATATTTGTGAGACCATCTTTACGTTCACTCCAATGTGTTGATGCACAATACTGAATAATGGTGTCAATGTCGTCAATTTGCTTAGCTGATCCGTCAAGACGCGATCTTGAACCATTCCATGAATAAGAATCGTTACCACGACGATATGAATCGAACGATCTTTCCGAACAAACAGAAGACGCTTCACTCCCATCATCAGACTCCTCACGTGAAATTTTACGCGTTAATGTAAGTCGCGCAAGGTCATTTTGGAAATCTTGTTCATCAGGCGACAAAGTTGATTCAGCTTCACGACTTTGTTGTAACATTTTTTGTGCTGAACTCTGACGACCTGGATTTAATGGTGGACGTTCAGCTCTTCGAGGACTACTCGTTGAATGAAGTTGCCGACGGTTTAATGAACCAAATTGTGACTGACCACGTGATGGGCTTGTTTCACGTGAGTTCACGAGTGATCTTGGAATGCCTGTCGTTGCTTTCTTGGGAACAGTTCCCGTTTGCCGATATCCTGAATAGCCAGGTGTGTAATGATGAAGGCGTGATGATGGTGAAGAGCTACGTGATGATGCTAAATAACAAGGAAATTTCATTATTTTTAATTATATTCCAATGAACTATTTTCAAGACTTACGTTGAGATTGTGAAACTCCAGCTTGTCTTGAGCGAACTTGTCGTTCAGGTGATGATTGTTGTGGTGTTGCTGTTACTGATGTGATTTTCTTAACACGGGCTGTTGATTAAATTATCAAAGCGGTAAAGAATAAAAAAGAGAAGAAAAGTTAATTGACTGAGGATGAAAAATTTTAAAGTAAATTCAAAATTTTTAAAATGAAAAATGAAGTAAATCAAGTACCTTGCTGTGCATATTGTCCTTCTGTTATCGGTTAGTTTAATGAACCATGCAATGGAAATGTTTAATGAAAGATTTAGAGAAAATAGAAATGATGATTTAGTAATGAAGGCATTGAAACTTTAGATATCAAACCGGTGGTGACCGGCAACTGAAAAACCGGTGTTTTTGCCGGAATATTCGAAATTCACTTCGGGTAACCGAGAATCGAATAATTGTAATGATATCTGTAATTTGAAAGCTTTTGACTACTTACGGACAGACGCTGATCCCGCTGCCATTTTCAATCGTGACATATTAGCATATTGAGCTCTTGCTTTGGCACGTTGTACTGCATTTGCATCGACTGCCGAAACACTTCTAAAGTTACTCGCTACAATAACAGAAAAAATTGAAGGGACAAAGACAACGATAAGCTATGATTAGTACAACTTCAAAATATACAAAATAAATCAAAGCAAGCGACATAGAAATTAAAATTTACAATAAAATTAGTTAGTGACATTAAGATTTCACATGAAAGCATCAGAGCCAACCTCTAGGAAGCTCCCGATGAGCAACTGGTATTCCACTTCGATTTCTATAAGATCTTGGCAATGAAGGAACACGCGACAATCGCGAAGCGTTTGCTAAATTTTCAGTGCTCACACTTGGCGAGCCGACTAATGTGAGAGTTTATCAGTTTTTTTAATTTAAGCGATCCAAAAAGTGAAGCATGAAAATTAATAATTTTGAGTTAATTCATTTGTTGATTAGCTCAAGAGTTAAGATTTCATAAAAATTTTGGATTTAAGCAAAAAATATTTAAGTAAAGAAAAAAAATTCTACCTGGCTGTGTCGCTGCAGGACTACGTAATCCAGATGACTGTCTCCGTTCTAAGTGATTTTTTATATGAGAGTGCAATATGAAAAGATTTGAATTATTTTTAGGAAATTCTATTCATGAACTTAAAAATATTTACAAAGGGGAAATGACGTGAAACTTTCATTGAAATTTATTTTCTAAACTAGGTATGAATTTCAATTTATTCACCAAAAGATTTTCTGTTTTTGAGTTATTTTCTGAGGACGTCAGTTTCTAGTTTTGATTTTGGAACTTTTTAATTTATGCGAACGGCGGCCATGTTTAACTTTAAAAATTTGGAAAATCACACAAACTAAAGTTACAGAATCAATTTTTCCGCACTCGTTATCAAACGAAGGATCACTTTTAATAATTTACACTTCTTCCGTACACTCATAATAAAGACGTAAAAATAAACAAACACATACTATAAACACCACCAGGCATAGAATTAAGACTCGAACTACTTCCACGAAGACTAGCACTCATTGAATTTGTACCATTAGATCCAGCGTCGCGTTCTTTCTCGACTTGCTTCTGTGTTGAAATGTCCAATGAACCATAAAGTTGATCAGCAAGATCCGGGAAATGTTTCCGGAAACTCCAATAAGATCTGAAAACAATGAGAATTGTTTATAATTCAATTTAATTCACATAAACAAAATAAATTTTAAACTCACCTTCGACTATGTCGACGAGCTTCTGCATCAGCATCGCTTATTCCTTTTTTCACTGAATCTCTTAACAACAATTGATGTTTTTCTAAAGCTCTAGTTGGCCATTCTTCAAACACCATATTAAGAAGCTCACAAAGATTCGACCGAATATCTTTTGATTTTGATTGCATGAGATTCGATGTTATAATCGGAAGAAGCTTTGGAATGTGTGAGAATCTTATGACATATCTGAGAGCCAATGTTCCAGCACTTGAAATGATTTTAGCTGAATTTTGAATTAAATTTATCATCTCGTGAAGAATGTAAACGAGAAACTGATCCAATTTATTTCTTAACAATTTTGACATGTATGCGAGTGTTATGCAAGCTTCACGAATGACTTGAGAGCGGAGCTCTTTGAGGATATCGAGGAATGAAATTGATAAGTCCTTAAGTTGCTGAGGAAAGTTTGGATTTGTTTGAGCATTGAGCATCAACAATGATCGAAGCTTTTTCAGTGCATCAACTCGCTTCTCCCAGTCCATGTTCTTATCACCAATTGTTACATTAATTGTCTTCATAGCTTCATCGATGTCACGTTGCCCAAACACGGTAATTTGTGGAACATTTTCGAAAGATGCTTCAAAAATTTCTTGCGTAACTGCACCAGCTTGAAGTGACATATTCTCGCCACTTCCAATATTTGTCGGTGTATCATTAACACCGTGCTTTCTTGCAGATGCTGTTGCTGACATTGTTCGTTTTACTAATTTTGTTGGTCTCAATGGTGGTCCCAATGATGCAGCATCAGCTTCGTCGTAATTTGTTAATGCGGCATTCAATGCTGATGCCAGTAACAATCCATCGTGCTTAACTTCATCAAATTTTTGTTCAAGTGTTGCTAACTTTTGTGGAGAAATGTCTTTCTTTCTCAGATCCTGACGCAAACGATCACCAACGTGTTTGTAAATTTCTACAAGTGTTTGAAAAGCTGCATCGCGAACAACTGCAGTTGGATCCCCAAGAAGTGCTACAATTGGTGATATAAATGCTTTGACGCTGATGGCGTGTGTGCCGTATCTAAAGAAGTAAATTAAAATGTGAGTTAAATTCCTAAAAAACGATCGTCAAGGTCCAACTTACTCATTTAATGTGTTGACAATTGTTTGAAGGAACTCTTCGCGGATTTTAGCGTTTTTATGCTTGAAGCATCCAGTGAGACTATCTAATAATTTTTGAGGTGCAACAACACGACATTCGATAAGCTTCTGAAGCAGCAATTGAGCCTTCTCTCTTACAGTATCACGACTATCACCTAATCGATCAACAACATGAGGGAGAATGTTTGATGTGTAGGCGTTGAAATCTTGACCCAATCTTTGCACCAGTTCTGTAAATGCTTCTAAAGCACGTTGGGCGATCTGTAAAAGAACAAAATTATAGAGTTAAATTATGTTAAAACAAAGATTCATCAACAGATGGCAGAAAATATTAAAAATCTCAGTTTAAGCTTTAAACGAAAAGGAAAAAAAAATATTCTCGAACGATGACGTCATTTATTTACTTTGTGTGTCAACAAATAAAAATATATAAAGCTTCGTCGGTCTGGTTGAGTGATCTTCAAGCAAACAATGAATCTTCTATCAAGAACTTTTCGCTTGTTTTCTTACAGTTTAAAATGACTGAATGCAATTCGAAATGAAATAGAAACTTGAATCTGCTGCTTTGAAAAGTTATGTGTCGCGTCTTGAAATGCTGGAGGAGAACTAGAATACATTTGTGTCTCGAATTTGGAATAACATCTTAAAACCCACGAGATAAAAAGAATTGTGGTGGTGATTTGCGAACATGAGACAAAAGACTCGAAAAAATCTCGTCATCTTTATCATTTAATGACCACAACGAGTGCAGATAATGATTTGAATAGAATCTTCTGCTCTGCTTTTTTTCTAGAATCAATTTCATAATAAAGTTCAATTCATTTTAAAAGAAACGAATATGACATTAAAGGCCATTTAAAAAGTGAAGAGACAATGTGAAAAAAAACGAAACTCACGGCCCACGTTCAATAATTCACTCAAAAGAAACGTTGTTTTCATTTGTTGTAGCGTTGTAGACGACGCACTGACCAATTGGTCGATATTTTGTAGCCGACTTTCATACCGATGCGAAAGCGAAAGAAAGAAGAAAAGTTTTCATCGCTTTTTTAAAAATAATTCAAAAGATTTATTTTTACGTCATTCTATCTACACGGCGATTTAAATTATGGAGATTACGTCTAAAGACAAAACCAAATAATGAATTGGAGTGAAACTTTCAGGCATATTTATTAGAAAAACTTTTTATTGTGGAATTTTCAAATAGTTCGTCGTAATGATTGTGAATGCAATGAACTGAAAGGAATGAAAAGGAGAGCGATGAAAATAGCTTCAAATTTCACGATTTTTTTTCCTTTCGTTGATCTTCATTCATTGTTCTAATTCAATTTAAGTAATTCATTTTATAGACCGGATTATGTTACATCACAGTCTTTTATCAGCAAGAGTTTGAAATGAAAGACTTAATTAAAACAGTTCATTAATTAAACATATTGCATCGAAGTTAATTTACTATTCCATTATTATGAATATTTCACGAATTCTATGACATAACATCTTTATTTGTTGAATACAAATTTAATTATCACTGTTGAGTTTAGGTAAGAAGGAAACGAATCAATCACTGAAGATGAAGATGGTGAGAGAAGAAATAAAGTAAGAAGAGAAAAACAGCAAAAGATCAGCAACAACAACAGAAAGAAACCTCGCAAAATGAACTTCTATCACAGATGATGTCACTTTACGACTTTGAGGTCACTTTTGGTAATCGCGCTTAATGCTATTCAGCGGCAGCGTTTATGAGAACATGCAAATTTAAATACAATCACATATAAATATTTTTGTTGTTTTCTCAGCTTGTTCTCTTCTTCTTTCTCACACTACGGCTTTTGTGTAATAATTTTTTGTTTTTCTTTCTCCATAGTTCTTCTAACTTCTACAAAAAAAATTTATCATCCGCGAAAAATGTCAACATAATGAAAAAAAGCAACTTTCGTGTTGTTTGAAATATCAAATGAACGAAAAGTTTGTGTTTTGGATGGAACTCGTTGAAACTAGAAAATAAAAACTTTCTTAGGAACTTTTAACGTGAAGGTTTCAAACTTCAAGCTTAATACTTATTCGTATTTTTATTATATCTTACTTCCATTTTATTCCAATGTCATGCGGAAACTCTCCGAGCCATATTCAATTCATGTGGTTTATTTTATTTTATATTTCATTCAATGCGAATTGCGCACGTAACAACAGCTTCTAAATTAATGATTGCGTCTTTTCAAACAATAAGAACATCAAACTCGAGAAAATTACTATTGAATGGAGCTATAAAGTTTAAGTTCAAGTAATGATTATTCTTATTCGAATCAAATGAAGTAAGGAGAAGTTTCAACCTTAAGCACACATTCACATCTTAGTGTAAGAAACAGAAACATTGTCGCGGCACACACAACAGTCAACAATGCCGGGTCGCAATACCAACACTAAACATGCGAATAAATTAATTCAGATTAAGCAGATTATGATGTTTTTATGGAAATGGTTCAAAGTCATCAAAATTGGTGAATGGAAAAAAAGGAAAAAACAAATCAAAAAGTTTTTGATTTCGTCGTCAAAGCATTTTTTCTGTTTATTTGTTGTTGTGAATATTTTTGGAAGCACCAACAACCGATTTTCATCTATTTATAAGTTTACATCCATCGAAACCTACTTTTCTGTAGACACACGATGATGCATCACGTTCTCAATGCGTATGCTTTTTTTGCCATCAAATCAATACGATTTTTCATTGAAACTATTTACAAATTTTCACATTCACGTCTATGAGTCATTAGAAAAAATTTATTTAAAAAACAATTTTCTCATTTGTTGTTTTTGAAGGAAAAAGTAATTTTTTCTACAAATTGATTAGAAATTGAAAGTCTCGCGCTGAGATTGATTATAATCGATGGATTAATTGATGAGTTAAGAATGAATGTACGAGTGAAATCCAACAAACAAAGGCTAATTTCACGACCATAAATTGCATTATTTTACGACCATACATGATTGGGTGTGCCGTGAAGTCACAAAAATTGAAGCAAACTTTAGTAATTTATAAATTAATTAAGCACACGATCCTTTTTTTTCAGCTTGATTAACTTGATTTGGAGATGGAAGCGGAAACTGAAGAAATCTCTCGAATCTCTCGTTATTTTTAATAGACAATTATAGCAATTTCTACACAAATTAATCGATTGCTTTGGAAATTAAAATAATCTCAAGTGGATCATAAAATTATCTCTTCATAATGTGCAGAAATTTTCATTTATTAATATTTTTTTCTTTAATATTTTAGGAAAATTAAACGTGTACACACATCATGAGCACATCATCAAAAGAGAACGAGAGTTGTCAATAAAATTAACATTCCATCACTATCTTATCGCACGCTTAAACGTGTAGATATGCTTTGTTAATTAAGCTCACCTTAAAATGACTGCCTGTTAGCCATGGCATGAGGGCATCAATGAGCATTCCCAAGTCAGTGCACACTAAAGAATTCTCATAATCACTGAGGTAATTCACTAAGTCTTCAGATAGTATCGTTTTAATGCGCACATCCGACTTTCCCATTTGTGTGATGAATCCATCCAAGTCAGTAGGCTTCACATATGCCATTTTGTTGCGTTAATCCTTCACACTGTCTACTTGTTTCTATCACTTTTCTGTTATTATATTTAATATTATCGGATGAATTTCACTCTAAACATTTGCCATTCACTTTCTTATTTTATTGGTTGATCTTTTTCTTATATTTTTTATTATATATCTAGGTAGATATTTTTTGTTTCTGCAAATATTTAAACTTCGTGCTTATTTTTGTCGCAATATTTCCAGCCAATCACATTTTTTTACTGACAATTTTGAAGCGAACTGTAATTTAAAGTGAAATAAAACTGAATACAATATATTTATTTAAGATCCAGTAATGCTCGTAACCGGAATATATGATTTTCAACTTTTTTTTCTCATTTTGCGAATTTCAAAAGCAACAACAAAAAAACATAACGAGAAAAATGAAATTTCAATGTCAAATATGATTCAAATCTTACCACAAATATACACAAACTACTGTTAAGAAAGCAAATTATTGAATTGTAGTTAGATCTGTTGAAATTTCGTAGGATTAGTTACTATTTTTTAACATTTTAGCGCGATGAAAATTCGTTCGGAGCAGTTGTAAAGATTTTTTTCTCAACTGAAAAACTTCGATATAACGGAGCTACAAGGGAAATGTAAGTGTAAATATTTTCAAACAAAACCTTGATGTTATGACAAAAATAATTCCTTATATTGAGGTTCAGTTCAAAGTCCTCAAAGCTTTGCACAATACGAAAGCTTTGTTTTATTTTTATTTACGCATCGAAAATATTTCCCTTTAGTTTCCCTCCGTATTTATCATCCTTCAACACGACTTTTCTCTTATCAGCAATCGCGAGAAAAAATTTGTTACTGAAACACATCGAAAAATCGTGAAATAAAATAGCAAAATCCGTAGATTTGTAAGTTTTGAAATTATTTCTTCTTGACACGTCATAAAAATAATCACATTAATCATACTGTTGATTTATTCATAGCCTTTTATGATACCAGTTCCCCAAAAATGGCCTCAAATCGTATAGAGAACATGGTGCTTACTTCAACACTCCCAAAGCAGACTGATCAAAGTGTTGCCATCGACATAGATTCAAATCCTTCGCAACCACTGATTGTTAAAGAACAATTTCCGGATCTTAAGATTTACGGCTCTCTTGATGAGTTCCACAAAAATCTACCAGAAACTGTTGTATGGTGGCAAGCACCAAATGGTAATAACATTTATCTTGTAGGCACAGCGCACTTTAGTGAGGCATCGCAAAGAGATGTCGCTTTCGGTAACTTATAAAAGCATATTTAAAACAGAAATTATATTAATTACACTTCTTTAGTAATCAGAAACGTCCGACCTCGAACTGTAGTTGTTGAATTGTGTGAATCTCGTGTTCATATTCTTAAGCATGACGAGAAAACTCTTCTAGAAGAAGCTAAAGATATTAATATGCAGAAAGTTAGAAATGTCATAAAGACGAATGGATTTTTTAATGGAATGTTTTACATTCTCTTACTGAACATGTCAGCAAAGTTAACAAAAGAGTTAGGCATGGCTCCTGGTGGTGAATTTCGCACGGCAATGAAAGAGGCTTCAAAAATTCCCAACTGCTTAGTTCATCTTGGTGATAGGCCAATTAACATCACACTTCAACGTGCTATTAAAGGTCTCAGTTTATGGCAAACTTTGAAACTTGTTTACAAACTTATGTCGTTCGATGATACAATAACAAAAGAAGATGTTGAGCAATGCAAACAAAAAGATTTACTCGAAGAATTGATGAAAGAAATGGCTGGAGAATTTCCAGCATTTGGTGAAGTTTTTGTCAACGAACGCGACATGTTTCTCGCTCATAGTCTTCAAAGAGCATCGCTTTCTTCCTCGAATTTAATGAACGCTAGAACGCAAAGTGCAGTTAATAAAGGTTCAACAAATGTTGTCGCTGTCATGGGCATTGGCCACAGTGCTGGTGTACAAAAATTCTTTGGACAACCCCTTGCTGATGAAATTCCCCGAATCATGATCATTCCAAAAGCTCCCTTAAGCACAAGAATTTTTAAGAATACAGTAAAGTATGGAACTCTTACTTTAATCGGTTACGGCATCTATCGATTTACGGCTCCTTACTTAAGGAAACTCTTGTAATTAATAATCAATACAAACGAAACCAGTTGAACTGAAAGAAATAAAGTAAATTCAATTTCCTGCTCTTCTTAAAGTATTAAGTAATCAAATTAAAAATAAATTATCTTTGTTTTATGTATGTTTGTTCGTTTCTTTTGTTTTTGAAATAATAAAAAAAAGTTTTATTTTAATTTCTGTTTATTCGACAGTTTCACGCTGGTTGATTTTAATAAAAATGGAATGAAAAAAAATGATCGAAAACAAATGTTTAATTTGTGAAAATTGTTTATCATCACAGTTTAAGTTTTAGTCGAAGTTTTTTGCACAACGGAATGAGAGATTTCCTGCTGATGAATCTTCGGAGTTTTGAGACCGGGAGGCACATCGATAACGATAGCAATAAGAGATATGACAGAGATAACTTCCACCTTTCTTTACTCTATCTGGATTTTCTTTTTTAGCTTGTTGCCCGTTCCAAAGGTCGCTCGTCCATTCCCAAGCATTACCAACAATGTTGTACAAATCGTAATCATTTTGACGGTATTTATCTACTGGACATGTTGAGATTTCACCATCTTCAGCTGTGTTGACGTCAGGAAATTGTCCTTGCCAAATATTCAACCAATGTTGATCTTTCGCCATCAATTTATTGCCCCATGGAAAAAGTTTTCGCTGCTTTCCACCACGACAAGCAACTTCCCATTCGTGCTCAGTTGGAAGTCGTTTTCCTTTCCATTTACAGAAGGCTACAGCATCATTCCATGAGACATGAACAACGGGATGATTTAATCGATCATCAATTGATGATCCTGGACCTTCGGGTTGCTTCCAATTGGCATCTTTTATTTTGAACCACCACGGCGCTTGTAATACTCGAAAATCCTTGTATTCTTTTTGAGTTTCAGGACTGAGAAAAATCTTAAAAACGAAACTATCACCGAATTTTTCAGCCTCACTTTTATACCCTGTAGCTTTGACAAACTCTAGAAAATCACTGTTCGATACTTCAAACTTATCAAGATAAAACTTTTGGATTTCGATTTCTTTCTCGGGGCCTTCATGGTCCGCTTCAAATACCGGTTCGTTCGTACCAACATGATACTTTCCACCAGGAATCAATGACATGTTGTCATAGTCCTTGGCATGCTTCATTATACTTCCTTGTTCGTCATCGTCGTCATTTTTTTTACCAGACGTCTCAGAATTTTCAGATCTTTCATATTTTTTAGCCCTTTCTTCTCGATTTGCGGCCGAACAACCACAATCAGAGTTTGTCCCACTTAAAATTGCTAGAATTATCAGTAAACATACGATGAAATATTTATAAAACATTCTTTAACAGGCACAGTTGATAATTTTTTGCAGTCGAAGCTTAAGCTCCAATAGTGTAAACATTGAAGCTAATTGATGTGTAGAAGTCATGTCAGCTCCGATTGAATGTGTAGAAATTGTAAATTCAAAATTTTAAAAGCCGTTATTTTAATGTTTCAGGAAATTAAATGAATGTTGACGATATTTTACCACGTGTTGAATGCTTTTGATAATAATTTCACACTTCGCTTATGACATTTAAACAAACTTTGCTTTGAAGACAACCCTTATCTAGAAAATTACAAAATTAAGTTGCGACAATCAAATAAATTTGTTAACGTAAGTAAACAATATTAAATTAATTATAATTCTATTAATAATTCCAAACAGCAGAGTAAATGCTCAATTTCTTAGTCTTCACTTGATTTATTGCTTCATTTAAATCTTCAATACTGTATAATTGATATTTTTGATTTTTAATTTTCATTTTAACTTTCTTATTTCACTTTTTATTTCTCTATTGTTTACAAAAAAAGTTCAAATGACAGTCAGACGGGAAAAAACTTGATCGTTGTTTTTTTTAGGTCCAAATTTTCATTTCTCGAAGTTGAAATGGTACCAACAATTGGTACAAAACTTCACTTCAAAAAATATTAATTTTATCCCTTATTTCGCGTT
>CVRI01000073.1:250766-299946 GCA_900005825.1 Clunio marinus | reverse complement strand
AGCATCGTAATTGTGGCTAAATTTTGAACTTAAAACACTGAAATTTCTTTTGAAGTTTTCAGTCTAATTAAACTTTTAGCCACCATATTGACAAAGAGAATAATGTTTTTAGCATAATTATAAACAACATTGTTAAACAACACAATGACCAAAAACGCTTGCTTTCAGAAATAAAAGAAGGTCCAACAATAGGTTTAGGACATCAATTCAATCATTCACCCTACTTGTTCAACTTTTATAATTTTATTTACTTTCTTTGACTTCTTGTCAAGTAAAATATCCAATAAAGCAAATTTATAATAAAGAACAAAAGTGGAAAAACTACTCTTGAGAATTTATCGATTTTTGAAACTGAATTAAAGTTTCTTCGGAAACCTCGAGGCTGTTTCATGTTTTGTGAAGAATGTCGACGACATTTCGGTGTGTTATGAGTGATTGTAGATGCATTCGAATCAATCTGTTGTTCACATTGTGCTATTGATTCATCATCGGTAACAGAAGTTTCTTCGGCATTTTCATTTCTCTTTGAATTAAATGAGCATGGGAAATAAATCTCCAGAAATTTTCGAAATCGTCGCATAAATTTAAAATGTTTTTTCTGATCATTTAAATTCAGTTCCAATCTTGAAAGCGGAATCACACCATACATATCTGCAGAATTCACGTGTGTCATGCTACTTAATTGACTCGTTGGCATTGTTGAATCTTTTCCATAATATGCGATTTCTTCATCTTCTGATTCTGAATCTGACGATGATTCTTCATAGAAATTGAAATAACATTCACCAGATCCATATTTTGTAAAATAATGAACTACAGCAAATTGCAGAATGGTTGCGAAAATGAAAGCAAATGAAAGAAAAACGAAGAAATCCAAAGCAGTTGGATAAGAAACCTTAGGAAGATCAGTTCGAGCTTCTAAGCCAAGAAATGTCATAGTAAGAACAGTCGTGATTCCAAGCGAAACTCTAAAGGACATTAATTAATATTAAAAAGTAAACTGTATGATTTTTTTTCCATTTACCTATCAGCTGTAGCTTCACGGTTCAACCAAAACGAAACCCAAGAAAGAACCACAAGCACTGAATAAAATTAAAAATTATTTCAACAAATGAAATTTCTTTAATTTCTTTTCAACTCACAAATGCAAGGTCCATAAACTTGAATTAAAAAGTTCCCCATATGACGTTGAAGATGAAACGATACTAGAAGAACTGAATACTCTTGTAAAGCTGTTGAAATATTTTCATGGTAAGAAAATTTTCCAGTTTTAATGAAATGTGCACGTTACCAATCGATTTCTCATTTTTTCCAACACTTATCGACTGATTTGAAGATGGGACGTCTATGAGATCAAATTGTGACATTCTCAAGTCATCACTTATTGCGACAGCTCGAGAATTCCAACGATAAAGGACATCAGAAGTTGTATACCCGACTAATAACATGTTAAAGGAAGAAAAATCAAAAATCAAATCGTTGACCTGGAACATCTTGTTGAAATATAATTTTAGATTAAGAATTAAACGCTTAGAAGATTTAAAAACTTACATGACCCTAATTTTAAAGGACACCTTTGAACATCCATGGGAAAATTTTCCAAGTTCATGGGACATGCTGCTTTGATTGTTAATCTGAAACTCGGATTAAATTTCTCTTTTCTTTTCTATTACAATACAAATTGGGAATCTCCCCATTAATTGCTTTACCTACTCGAGTAGAGAACTCGACCGTCCTTGTATAATCTGACAAATTTATTGGGGGTTGTGATGGTATGTAAATAAGATTGCTTGCCATTGAAAAAGTAGGTATCGGGTTTCCAAATCTTTTTCAACATAGAAATGCTGAGTGCAAGCGTTGAAACATTGTGCGAAGAGTCTTCAAAGGCCAAACGTCGATCGATCCAAGTTTGTCTTTGTTTATGAAAGATCTTGATAATGTCCAAATTGAAAGCAAAATGATGAGAACTTAAAATCTTACCTGAAGTAGCAATCCATGCTGTAAGTCTACGAATGACATTAAGAAAAAAGGGAAGATGTTAAGAAACTTATGAAAACCACATAAAAAGCATAACCACATTAAAAAAAACTTTCAGAGAAAGACAAAGAACCGCAGCATTAAAAAACAATCCTTTGATTCTTTATTTAACTTTGTTATAAAAAGAGGGGAAAAAAGTATCATCTGAAAATCGTAACATGAAACTTAAACCTTTTATCCAGATACTGGAATCAAATTAAATCGAATTCATTTTAAATTTCATTTCAACTAAAGTTTCATGAGCAAAAACTTGTCACGTTTTTATTGAATTAACTTTAGATATTGAATCTTCACTAATATAAAAACTAAATTTCATTGAGAAGGAACTTCAGATTAAAAGTCATCGTTCATTAGAGTAGAACGTAGTATTGCATTATTCTTTTGAAAAGAGCTTTTAACAAGATTCCTTTTGAGTTTAAACCATACTAATGGCTATTTGCTTTAAAACTTAGAAACGACATAAAAGTTAAAATTCACGGTTGAGAAAGTTTTTGGTTCTAAACAATGCAATAAGATAATGGATTCAACTTTGACAGTAGCAATTTAGATATTTATTCAATTATCTATCTTAGCATATAAATACGTGACTGAAATTCATTCAACTCACCATCTCTATCTCACTCACAGGCCCCATGGACCTCACCATCAAGTCGATCTCAACCACAGCCGGCAATCCACCAAAGTTTGGTCGTAAACTGTTATCCTGCTTTTTGTAAATCAAAATCAAAATAAAATCTTTCATGTCGAAAGCTTTTCATTATGTTTATGAGTCGAAATTTATTTACATAATTTTCTAGAAGTTTATCCAAAAGTTGGGATATGTCGGTGTGTTGATTCTGTTGCTTCTTAAGTGGATGATAATTATTGAATTTTTTACCCAAAATTAACATTTTTGGTGATGAAATTAAAAGGACTAACAGCAGAGTCGGTTTCATCTCATAAAACTTTAAGAATGACATTAATTTGGCGAACACTTCTTTTATATGAAATCAATTAATTTATGCAGTTATTTTAGAAACTTTTATTTTGTCACTAATTCATTTATGAATTTTCATGAGCTCACAAGTGTAGTTTCAATTTCAACAACTTTTCATGTTATTTTGCATAATCGTAATCGCTTAGCATGTCGGCATCTATTTATAGTAACACTTATTACATCACTAGAAAAGTTCTTTACATATTTTTATTCTTTACATTACTTAACGCAATCATGTGGAGTCTCTCATAAGGAGAAACTCGTCCGAGACTTGATGATGATGATGATGACATTACTTAACAATGCAAATTTCTCTTTTACATAATTTCATTGATGAAACTTTTCGTTCACTTTTCCTATGCAAAAATGAAAGAAATTCTAAATAGAGCGTTCTCGATAAAACAATCATCAGCATAGCAATAAAAAAACTTCCTCAAAAGTGTTTTAAATTCTTGGTTTGTAAAGGTTTTTTCAGATAGTAAATACTTTAAAAAAATTCCTTTTAGAATGTTGAATCTGTTTAGCAAGTAAATAACATGAATAAAAGTAAACTTTAGTTGGAATTAAATTGAAATTCAAATTAAATCTTTACAACGGGTTCGTTGAATAAATATCTAAGGACTTAACACTAATTAACAGCGGTAAAATCTGTTTGCAATTAATTCATTAACAATGCAAATACCTGAAGAAGCTTCACCTTCTATCTTGTCGTATTGTGTGAATTTCTTAAAGATTTAATTAAAATTCTTCTTAGTCTTCAACTTTCATTAACATTATGACAATGAAAAGCAAAATCGATTAACTGCATTTGCTTACTAATCACTTGACATAATTTTCGTTCGTTTCTGAATATTGATTAAAATATTGTTTAGATTTTTCGTGATTAAGTATCATAATTAGTTTAACTTGGAAATTTTCTTTACTCTTAAAATAGATATTGAAATGAATGCCATCCAATTTTCTTAAACGAATAAAGCGAAAGGAAAATTTCTTGAACTTAAAAATGTAACACTGAAAGGACATCCAACATGAAAGATAACTTTGATGTGCCAATTGAAGCATGAAAGTTGAATAAACATAAATTCAAACTGAATCATTTGAAGCGAAAGAAAATATTTTATAGAATCAAAGAACAAATAAAATAGAAATGGAAATATTTATTTTTTCAAAAGCTGATGGTCAATTGAAGCGATCAACAAAATTTAATAGGATTTGAACAGAAAAATGATTTCTATAAATTTGATATGTTGAGACAAGAAATTTGTTTCATTTCATAATTTTCTTATGACTTGAATTTATGATAATTTCCACATGTCCATTCCATAATTTATTCTATTTGCGACAATGAAAAAATTGAGAAGGAAATCAATGAAAAGCACTCGATTAAGAATCACTTGACATTAATTTTCACTTTAAATGTATTTAACTTTCACTGTTCTTCTTTTTTCTAAAGAGCTTTCAGTTTTCCATCACATCTCGTCAAAGCTCCATCAGCAACTGATTTTTACAAAATCTTTCCTGATCGAGTTGCATTTTCTTTCCGTTGCTAAGCTAAAATATGAGAGGAAAATTTATTTTCTCTCTCGTTTGATTTCTGAAAAACGATGAAAAACAAAAGATTTTCATGATGATGAAGAACTTCTCTTTCCTCCCTTCTTCGTTATATCAATTGGAAGCTTAAAGCTTTGACCATTTCCCTTTCCGAAGAGAACTAATTCTTTACCTCCATACGCATTGGTTTGTTTCTCATTTCTGGTCATTTGTTATCCAAATCAGTAACAAACAAGTTGAAAACAACAAAAAAAGATATTTTTGACGATCCTATAAGTGCTGAATGTGATTTTCATCGCATGTTTTACAATAATTTTATAATT
The DNA here is from genome assembly GCA_900005825.1 of Clunio marinus. Classification (NCBI taxonomy): domain Eukaryota; kingdom Metazoa; phylum Arthropoda; class Insecta; order Diptera; family Chironomidae; genus Clunio; species Clunio marinus. The sequence goes on along the minus strand of CVRI01000073.1, from coordinate 295,059 downwards.
TCTGATATCGAGAAATATTTCTTACGTGAAAATATAAGAAAATATGAAGTCTTAAAACAAATTTTATTAAAAAATTAAAAGAATTTCCTAAGATTGGAATTTTTGAAATTATTTTAAGATTTGAAGAAAATTTTCAATCTTGTAATTTTTCCGAAAAAAGAAAACTTGTTTTGACTAGGAAGATAAATTTGTTGTGGAAGTTGTCAGAAAAGAAAAGCACAAACATCAACAGATTTTTATCAGACTGATATTTTGATGTATAAAGTTCTTTATTTTGCAGTTCGACAGAAATGTCTACAGCAATGATTCCGATTCGTATCCCCTTCGCTTGATTTAAAAACATGTTTACTTGTTGTTCGGCTGTGAAAATAAAAATGATTTCGAATAAACTTTTCTTTATTTACTGATAAAAGAAAATCATTAACAATTGTTGGAATGATTGTGGGGTGGGCTGAAAAGAAATTTCGTAAGAAAAAAGTACAAAATACTTTATAAAGTCAGTTTATTTAAAATTTTATCGTGCAACAAATTTCAGATAATAAAGTCTATGAAATTTAAACTTTAAATCATCTCTAAATGAGTGGAAAATTTCGGAAGTTAGAAAATTTCCTCCACATGTCTACTGTGAATTTTCATTTGATGTTTTCTTCTCCCACCTCGTGTTTGAAATGTTAAACTGCAATGATTGCATGGAAATGTGTCACCTTTATGAACTGCAGAATGAATCGTGAGCAATTTCCGTTTTTTAAATTTCATTCCACATTCACATTCAAAGATTTTGCCACTGAAATGATCGAACGAGTGATTGCGTAAATCTATTCGGCGATTAAATGCCAGTTCGCAACCAGGTTCAGAACAAAGATACATAACTCCTCGATTCACTTTTTTATGGACATTTTCATAATGTTTTGTCAATTGTTTAATGTAACGAAATGCTTTTCCACATTCACAAATGTGAGGTTTGTCTTTATAACGATCGCCATGCTTAACTTCCATATGAAGTTTGTAACTTTTCATTTGCATCATCGTATTGCAAATTTCACATTGAACGTAAATTTTTATTGGATTGTGAATCTCTTCGTGATGTTTTAAGATTGTTAGTTTGCGAAAACCTTTCCCGCAGGTCGTACATGTAAACTTTTTCTCATCACTGTGAATGTTTGTTAAATGTTTTCCCAAAGTCGAAAGACTTCTGAATGACTTCTTGCAGATTTCACAGTCATGTCGAGGTTTTTCATGTAATTTCATATGAAACTTTAATCTTTCCGCACTAAAAACTTGATAACACTCTGGACATGGCGCTGATGCTTTACTATACTCAACTGATCCAATTACTCCACGTCCATGAACTTTCATTGAGTGATTGTGAAGTTTCATTCGCGTAGCAAATCTTTCATTACAATTGATACAACCGTGTCGTCTAGACGAAATATGATGACGAATGTGTGATAACATTTGACATTTTTTATTTGCTGAAAAGTCACACAAATCACAAAAATAATCGTTTATCAAGCTTCGATCGAGTTTCTTTGACTGTTCTAGTATTTTCGAAGAACTTTTCTCTTGTTTAACTATTTTTTCTTGTTTAATTTCTTCACTTTTAATAATGACTACTGCAGAAATGTTTTCCTCAAAATTTTCTTCTTTAACTGCAATATTTTTATCAATTTTTTCACTTTTAGTTTTGCAAATGTCTGAAACTCCAATGAGATTGACTCTTGTAGGATTGACAGTCATTTTAATTAATTGTTCTTTCGCAACTTCAGCTTCTTCCTGCGGTGTCATGGTTTTTATAATGTTATCAATCAGACCTTTACAACGACCATTTTTAATGTGTTTCCCCAGATTTGGTCGATATTTGAACATTCGTTTGCATGCTTTACATTGAAATGTTGGCTTTTCATGTTTATTCATGTGATTCTCTAGAAGTTTCTTTTTCTTAAAAATTTGATGGCATTCGTAGCAAGTATGAATTTCTCCTTCAAAGTGAATGAAACTATGTATCCTCAGCTCTTCTTTCATTTCAAATCCAAGAGAACAATCGGGACATTTAAAATATTCAAGATTTCTTCGTTGATTTTGATGAATCATTTTATGGTGAGCATCTCTTGTCGTTTTACTTGAGAATAGTCTTGTACAATCTTTAATGAGAATAAGTTAGAAACAAATTAAGGTGAAAATAGTTACTTAACTTACAATTACATGGAATTGTTGGATCATCTTGATGAATTGACGACATGTGATTTAATAAAAGTCGCTTATAACGAAATGTCTGTCCACATGCTTCACATTGATGTTGTTCAAAATGAGTTCTTAAATGTTTTCTCATCGATTGATTCGTTTTGTATTCTTTTTGGCAAATATTACAACTTACACGATAATAAAGTCGATGTTGTAAAATGTGCAGCCTTAATTTATCTTTAGTGTTAAAACATTTCCCTTCATAATCACAAATAAACTCCTTAGGCTTGTGAGTTGTATTTAAATGTTTTTGTAAATGGATAAATGATGAGAGAATCTTTTTACAATGATCACAAGGAAACATTTTCTTATTCTTCTTTAATTTCTGTTTGTACTTTATCAACTTTGATTTGTTCGATCTCCTCTCAAGAGAATTTACACCGGTAAAGTCTTCCTGAATTTCTATTTCTAGATCCATCATTTTTTATTTTTAAAAACTCTAAAATATTATTATAAATAAGTAATAGGTAATAAATATTTGTTTAATAATGTTTTGTTTTGATCTGTTTTGGTTTTGTGTATTCATCACAAGTTTCCAGAATTCAATTTCTTCAATTCAGCACTTTTTGTCCGTCTGTCACTTTAATAATCAAAACGAAACAATTTCAATTTTATTCTGCTTGACTTTAATTTTTAGATTACAACGTATTTATATAGGTCCACTTCACAATGACTTCAAATTATTATGTAGAAAATATCAAGGAAAGTGCATCAGATGTGAGTGATATTCAGAAGCATTCATTAAGGCCCCAAAGAGAACGAAAACAAAAAATAAATTTAATAAATGACATTGTTGATCAAACAATTTGTAAAAGAAAAATTAAAAGATATCACTGCATCAAGTGTCATAGGAGAAAATCATTTACATCACAAACCCAACTTGACCGTCACATTGCAAATACTCACAGCAAAAAGATTAATCATGGAGTGATAATCTGTGAGATTTGCTCAGCTGTACTCAAATCTGAAGCTTTTTATAAACGACATTTGATCACTAAACATCCACAGACTCCCAAAATCTACATTTGTGATTATGATGGCAAACAATTTAACGCAAAAGATTATCTTCGAATTCACATGGATCGTCATAGAAAAAATCAAATTCTTACATGTGATATTTGTACAAAATCTTACATCAGCTTACATACATTTAGAAGACATTTAAAAATGGTAAGATTACGACTTAGTTCATAATGTTAGTTTTTTTAATTAACTTTATTTATTTCAGCATATTGAAAAGCATATTTGTAGTGCCTGTGGAATGATGTTTAGCACAAAAATCTTGCTTCAAAATCATTTTGCTACGAAACATACTTTAGATCTTCCCTTCAAATGCAACCACTGTACAAGAATGTTTCCAACAAAAACTGCCAGGAATAATCATCACTACCAAATACATAAAAGTAAAGAACTTCATTTTAAATGCAATTTGTGTAATGTCTTCTTTGAAATGAAAGAGGAATTGAGAATTCATAGTTTTATTCATTTCGACGGTGAAATTAAAACGTGCCATGAGTGTGATCAAATCTTTAAGAATAATCGCCTTCTTAAAATTCATATGCAGAAACATCAAAGCGAGAAAAGCTTTCAATGTGAAACCTGCGGTGATTATTTCACTTTTAAGACCGGTCTTGCCAAACATATTCGAATGAATCGCTGCAAAGGTCCAAAATTGAAAGCAGAATCCGATGAAACGAAAGAATTAGATCAAGTGGATATTGCTGAAATTGCTAAGAATCAATTAAATCAAGTAACAGCACCATCTAGAAAATATCCCCAGAAAGAAGACACGATTGATTTATTAAAAGATATAAAAAGTGGAAAAGAAGAATCGGAATCAGAGACTGAAGATTTGTTTGGTAAATTTTTTGACGATGTTAAAGACGAGAATGAAATTGAAAACGAACCAAATGAGAAGTCACTAAAAACACGATGGATTCGTAAGAGAAAGTCCCCACAATCAATAAAATTGCGAAATGGTCGTCCACATCTTATTTACATTTGTGATTTTTGTGGTGAAAAAGTCAAATTTAAGAAAGAAATTTTAAAGCACATGAAGTTGCATTCAATCTTCCAAAAATACAAGTGCAAAGAATGTCCGGAGGCGTTTAAAAGTCGAAGAAAACTTTTTGAACATTCAATTGATATTCACGAGGTCAAGCCACAGGTGCTTGTTGAAGCTTACACATGTGAATTGTGTAACAGGAAATTTGATATAAAAAGCAAATACGAAACACATAAACTCAGTCACGATGATAATGCAAGAAAATACATTTGTTCGATTTGCAATGCTGGATTTAAAAGTGTTGGAAATTTAAGAAGACATGAAGCGATTCATGCTTTGACAAAAGATTTTCATTGTTCAAAATGTTCAAAGAGTTTCAAGACAATTTTATCACTGAAAATTCATAACGAATCGAAACATGGTGTGGTGAAAATTTACGTCAATTGCCCATTTTGCAAAATTATACTTGCGGAGAAGAATTTGAAGCAACACATCAAAAACATGCACACTGAAGAAGGTCAAGAGAAGCCTTTCAGTTGCTTCATTTGCATGAAAACTTTCAAGACGGAAAAACTTGGTCAACGACATTACGAGTCAGTTCACGAACCGAAGAATCAAGGAATTGCTTATCTTTGCAGTGAATGTCCTGAACTTCAATTTTATCGCCAACGCGATCTTAAAATGCATTCATTCATGCATTACAATGGAACAATCTATCAATGCGACATTTGCATGAAAATGTTTAAGAGTAAACGACTTTTGACACTTCATCAATCAACTCACAAAGAAGAAGTAAAATATTCATGTAAAGAATGCAATTTGGAATACAAAACTCGGAGCGGTCTTCGGAAGCATGTCGTGAAACTTCACGAAAACATTAATAAAGAAAAAGATTTCATTTTATCATAAATCACCACATCTTACTCAGTTAATTTTTATTGTTTTCCCTTCTCTTCGATTTTTTAGAATTTTGATCTTATTTTTTTACATTTTTAACTTTTTTTTGTTGTTTTTAATTAAATATGTTAAACTTTCATAAAGAAAGAATCGGGAAAAAGTTTCGTTTGTTAGTCTGAATTCGCTTATGACTAAATATTTTGTGTTTAACTTTTTTCTTTTTAAAAAAGGAAATTGGATTGATTGGAAAGTATTTAAGAGAATAAAACGAGGATTTTAAACATCTTTTAAATTAATGCACATTTAATCATTAAAATACATTTTGAGCAAATCAGAGGAAGTTTTCTTTCAGAAGGTTCATTGAATAATAAATTGCTTATCGTTGTCTTGTGCTGAACCGTTCATATTATTAAAACAAATGCAAATATAATTCGTGTTGTGGAAAAAAAGAAGTGAAGGTGATTGCGGTTGTGTAATTTCTTTAATATTAATTTCCGTTGTGGTGCAACCTCACAAAACCGCTAATTAAATGTTGCAAAAATTACACAAGCGAGATTATCGCAAGATTTTGTTGGCACATTATTTATGATCCATTGTTTCATCAGATATTTAATTATTGATCTGTTTTCATCATGATCAGTTAATGATTTATTTGTAAATCTTCTCATTGAATCTTCAAAACCTTCAACAATAAAGTTTTTAATTTATTCACGTTAAATTTCTTTAAAATATAATTTTCTACTTCGAGTTATCTACGTACGTTGATTATGATCAGATATGTTACGAAAAAATAGAAGAAATAAAATTGAATTGAGAAATTTTCATTTGAAATTGTTGTAATCTTAATTATCACTCAAGTTTCTATTTTTCCTTCATTCTATTTTTTGTTTTGTAATAATTATTCACAAGCTTGCACTAAATTTCACAAAACAAACAAAAACTTTTCTTCATTTCATTCTTGAAATAATTTTTTGTTTTGTCTCATGAGGCACTCAACAACACGACATAAAATTTATTTTTATTTTTAAAACTTTTCATTTCTTTAAACTTTTCTTCGATTTTTTCGACGTTTTCCCGAAGGTTTTTGATGATTTTCGAAGTTGTTGTGATTTACGTGTAGATCTATTGATTCTGAAGGCGACGACGACGAAGAAGATTTCCTAAAAAACTTAACGAAAAACGATGAAATCCCATGAGATGAAGGATCATCATCTGTACCACCAGCATTTGCTTGTTCTCATAAGCTTTTGACTTTACCATTCGGTGTTGTTCGCTTTGTGACTGTCGAATTCGAGCTTGAATTTTGTCGTGACATGCCCATAGCTGACTCAACGTTTTCACGCGAAAGACCGGTCGCTGCAGAAACGGCTTGCGTTGTCACTTCTTTAACTTTGTTTTCAAGGAAGAGTTCGTAGAAAGGTTTGAGAGCCTAAGAAAAAAATTTAAGTTACAAAAGATTAGGAAGGAATAAAAACTTACAAATTCCCAAATCTTCTCAGCAATTTGATCCAATTTGACTCCAAGCTCATGAAACTCGCCGCTGTATCTGCAAAAACGAGAATAAAGAAATAAATTCAAGTGAAATTTCAACAATCAAACATTCTTACCTAATGTAAGACCAAATACATAAAGCAATGATGTTAATTGCCATAATTAAGGTCATGAAGTTGCAGAACGTTTCCATTCCAAACAATGCAAAAACTCCACTCAGGATGTAAGTGAAAAGTGCAACGACAAGGAAAACGCCCGGCGTTTGAGCTGCTTTAAAGATGTTCTTACTCTCATTCTGCTGCTTATAAATAATGAAAGTTTCTTCAACAAAAGTGATTAGCTGCTGTTTATATTCATCCGAGAATTCATCACCACCCATTTTGCGTTTTGTCACGAAATGATAAATCGCCTTCTCACGTGCACGTTCATGTTCAACGTCCAATAATTGTGGCTTCTGATATGGATTTTTACCACCACAAAAGTCTTCCATATGTTGCGTGTAAAGATCTTTTGCTGTCGCAACAGCATTCAAATTATTCGCTTCAGCTGTTGCACGCAGCATTGTTTTCGGTTCTGGCATGTCGTCGCTTTTAAAAATATTCAAATACGAAATGAAATATTGCACCAAATCTCGTGCTCGCACCACTTGACCATTGATTTTTTTTACGATGAGATTTTCAGGTGACAGAAGGAGAGGAATCAGATCGAGTAAGCTCTCCTTAAATTCGCTGGAAATATCGCAAAGTTTTCCTGTGAAAGTTGGATTAGTTGCGACATTTAAGCCAGGATGGGGCATCAAGAAGCATCCAATTTCACTGAAACATCCTTGAATGTGACGACGAAGTGATTGATGATCGGGATGTTGCTTCTCATGAATCTCTAATCGTCTTTTGAGTATTTTTTCACCACCTTCCGATCCATATCCAGCTTCATAAGGAAAACTCCAATCACGAACAAGGAAGAGAAGTTTCTGGAACGGCGTCGCCCCAGTGTCGGCTTTTGCCAAACGCCCGTATTCAGTGAAGAGTTGAAGATGTTGGAGATCATCTTCCTGGATGTTTTGTGATAAATTATAGATCTGAACAGATGATAACATTGTGCTGAGTGCAAAGACAGTCGCACAATCTTTCACTGTACTAAAACTGTCGAATGCGCCTTGTGTATCCAACAAGATTATTGCAATTTTACGACCATCTTTATAATCATGAAGGAAAACGTCTGACCACATGTGGATACCAGTTGTGACACGATCTGAACCACCACGCCATGAGAATCCACTTAATGGTTCATCTTCCTTTCCCAACCATTTAATGTCGACATTTTGATGAACGTACTAAAAGAAATGATTCATTTCATCAATAATTCAAGGTCAATGTTCATTTTTCTTCTTTCTTCTCTCTTACCCGAGCGTACAAATATCGAAGAAAGAAATCTAGTAAGAAGCTTTTTCCTTTTCTGAATGCACCAGCAACTGACACAATCACAACTTCACGATTCTTGACATTGTCTTGTAAGATAATGCGGGTGAGTTCTTCTTCTGATAATTTAAACGAGTGTGCCTCCTCGTTCACTGTGACAATCTGAATTGCTTCAGCGGTTAATATTGTTCCGCCGGTGGACATTATGATGACGGCAATGTATCAACTACTGAAGAAAGAGAAAAAAATTATTTTAGAATCAGCTGTCGGCGGCCAATTTTGAATTTATTTTTCGCTTTGTTTTCTTTTTTATGAGGCAATTGTTGTAGAAAAATTGGAATGCAGAACTTCTGGGGTTAAAAATACAAATTAATTAATAAATAAACTCGAGGCACTCCCAAGAGTGATTGAAGACAAAGAGAGCGCTTTGATTCATACTTAGTTACTTATTTTCATTACCATAAGAAGAATTCAAGAAAGAGAATATTAAAACCAGTTTCTTTTATTCAACATGATCTTAACTTATGTCATTACGGAGAGAAAAGTTCTGAAACGACGTAAATTCTCATTCAGAGAATTCACTCAAATAAAAAAATATTTTGATGAACTTCTCAAGGTTATTTTTGTTATTCATTTTATTTAATCAAGATATCGATGTTATTTGTTTGAATTTATCATGAAGACGGTGTAACCCAGTTTAGTCATTTCATTTTATCAATTTCCGTGCTATAAATGGTAAAAATCCACTTTCTACATTTTATTAAACTTTGTTCGCTGTCATAAGATAAGCGGGATTTTAAAAAGAAGATTCGAGGTGAAAGAAACGTTTGAACACGACAGCACTAAGCACATTCCTCAAATTTGAACACAAAGCATAAATGAATATAGCTTCGTAAGCAAAAAATCTCGGATAATGAATCGACTCGGGGGCAGTTGCACAAACAAAAATAAAACATGAACGTGTAATGAAATTATTCATGATGGACCTGATGGTTATTTTTGGACGCTCACTTCACCCTAATTATCTAAGTTTAATGTGTTTTAAGAAAGCTTTAACTTAATTCATGTGATCATCATCTCTTGATCCCACTCGCGCGAAAAAATGTTTCTGGCATTTCATATCATTTCATAAATTGTTTCAATTATATTTGCACCAGTGATTACAATTTAAAGACTCTGCAATCAAACTTTGTTTCTCATTTGATATGGCTTCAAGGCAATCAGAAATGTGTGAAGAATTTACAGGTCATCAACAATCAAAAAGTGTCAACGCAATAAATTGAAATATGCGTCATAAAACGTAAATTGATCTAATCTAAAATCGGAGTGTCGTTTTTCGGAAGTTTTAGATTTCTTATCATATCAGGTGTCATAACGTGCTTCTGGATTATCGATAAAATGGATTTAAACTTCACTTTTGTTCATAAATTTTAAAATGTTAAAATTCTGCTTGTAACATTTTATCTCTATATATTTCTTAGTTTGATTATGATTTTCGTAATCTATTTTACCTTTTCACTACTTTAAGATACTTAAACTCACGTTTAGAAGTTTTATTATCGTGTATTAAGATATCACCACGAGTTTTTTGTACAACTTGATATTTTTTTCCGAATGAGAATTCTCTATCGGGTCAAACTACATAAAAACGGTTCATAAAACAAAGAACGGTTCAAAATTTGAAAAAAGGGCGCTGAAGATCGTTAAAAATTTTAACATTCCATCATAGTTTGCTGATATGGTTATCGAGAAAATTTTAAAATTTAAATTATTTTCTACAGAAAATAAGAAAACTAAATTTATATGGAAAACATTTTGGTGTATAATTTACGGATGTATTTTAAGCTTTATATTGTATAATTTTGTTTACACTCAATTACCCAAGAATATTCCTCACATTTGGATTTTATTTTTGACGGCACTTTCTTGTCTCTGTGCAATCATTTTATGTAGATCTTCAATCCAATTCCGATGTGTGACAGTACTTGTATGGCTGGAGAGTTTTGGAAAAGCTGGTCGTAGTGGCATTAAGGCTCTTGTCATTATGTTAATTCTAAGTGGGCCTATTGAAAATACAATTTCGAATGTTCGAGAAGTCGTGCGGGTTGTTGAATGTACAAGCTTCTTGACTTACAATCTCACGAAAACAAAAGTCGATCTTGCATTGAAGCCCTTTACAAACACTTTTTCTCGTATGGACCGACACTTGATGGACGTTGAAAGGACCTTTCATAGGATAACAACCTTTATACATCCGCTTATTCAAGAAATTGAACAAAAAAGGTAAAAATCAATCTTAAGCTTAATCGTTTTGATTAATTTGCCTTTTTCATCTTTTTTCCATTTTCTAATTTCAACCCAGTCATGATTCGATACCTTCAGATACTGAAAGTTTCAACGTTAAACCCGCAGACTTCTACGAATCAATCTTCAAGAAAAAGCTTAAAAAACGCTGCCAAGCCCAAGTAATGGAAGGAGTTCACACCTGTGAAAAGGCTTTTGAAAAAGCTTATAATAACTGTTTGGAGGAAATACCAACAGCCATCAGATACGCCATTTGTTGGCCGTTTAACATTGATTTGATATGTGGGATTGAAAATACTTTTATAAGCTCTTTTGTAAATACCTGTGATCCATCAAATGTGATTGATTCGAGCTTTGGAGTAGAATACATGCAATTGAAAGAAATGGGAAAACAATTCATGACGCATGCTGCCAATATATCAATTAAATACAAAACAAATGAGAAGCCTCCTAAAGTTGTAAGCTCAATGAACGAAACAAACAACAAAATAAAGAAGAATTTCGATGAAAAGGCAAATTCTGTTTATGATTTGATGAATGTTTTTGAAAAGATTCTTCTCTTTATTTATTTGAAAATCATTTACGGTAAAAGAAAATTGAGAATTTATTCAAAATTTCAATTGAATTTTCTTTGAAACTTCATCCACAGATGCAATCAAGTTTCATGACGATTACCTGGATAACATTGAGTTCAACAATTTCTATCTGACCAATTATTTTAAGGAAATTGATGAACGTCGACGACGAGCTGGTCGTTCGAATGTCTTACCGTTAAGAAAAATTGATATTGGAAAATATGTTGACCTATATTCAAACAATAGCAGCAACTACAAGATGTGCAAGGAATTTGAAGGCTACATTGGATTAACAGTGGAATTTTTTCTCCAACTTATCATAACGTCTTTCTTTGTGCTGCTTGATCAACTGCTTTACAAGGTTCTGCAAATTATCGCGCGTCATTCACGAGTCAATTATTTGCAGGAAGGCGTTCATAATTTGAACATTACGGTGAATGGCACGGGCTTTATTTCCAATCTGATTAGAGAATCAATTGATGGCTTCAACATCGATGAGCGCATTAAAGTTGCGATGACTAACGAACCATGCTTACCACGCCCTTTGCTAGTTGAATCGTTCAAAATCATTCGAATCTATTTGCTTCTTCTACTGAACCTTTATTTGATTTACAATCAAGTGTACATTCATCGATCCAAGTATTACGTCTGCTCCTTTTTCTACCCGAAACGTGAAAGGGCGAGAATTCTGTATCTTTACAGGAAAATTCTTAAAAGAAGGAAGATTCACTTCAAGTTGATGGTGCAAAGAGTGAAAGAACGGCTTGAAATTCATGGAAGAGTTAAACAGACTGAAAACTTTTTCCAGGTGATTTATGTGATTTGGCAATCATGAAATTAAAGTAGAATGTTATGTTAGAAGCTTCAATGACATGGCATTCTATATAAAACTCTAGTTGACATTTTCTATGGTCTTTATGCTCACCTGAATCAGAGAAATGAACATTTAAGTACTGTCATTTGAATTTTAAATTTCTACCATTTCTCTCGTCTTTCTCTTTCCTTTCTCCAAAAAATGAAAAAAAAAATATTCCACCCCCGCAACAGAAAAGTTTGCGAGCATTTCCAACACTGTGCAAGTGCCTTCAATGTTTTTCTATTGCTCGACCAAAATGCTTCATCTGCAATGAGACTCAAGACCGAAAGATGACAAAAGATTCAATTTATTACCAACAATGTCAAAAGAGAAAATGTCGAATAATTTATTGTGAACAATGTTGGTTGGAGATCGGTCGGAGATGTTTAGCTTGCAAATATCGACGGAAGTATGGAACGAGAACGGAAGAGGAAATTGCTGTTGATTCCAAATACTATATGGAATATTACAAAAGTGATATCAGCGAGTAAGCTGAACTCAACGAACATCCTTATCTTTAAGCATTTACTTAAGCAAACAAACCTTTCTAATCTCAATTAAAATCGTAAATCATAGACTCAAATGTAATAATTCTCACGAAAATAATTCAAATATATTTACGACATTTCCGCACATTCATTCTGAAAGCGTCTTCCGCTTTTTCGCTTCCATACAGTCAGCCATTGTATAAGCGCTACGTGAAAGGCAATTGTAAAAACCCATTTCTAACGTTACCATCTCGACTTCTCGTTAATAATATCGTCTTTATAGCAACCTATAATCAAGATTTATTCTATCGTTATTTCTAATTTCAAGGTGCAACGATAATAAAAGGCAGTTAATATTAGATTTTTTCGTCTTTTTTTTCGTTTCTTCCTTCCTTATTATACCAAGCTTAATGGTTTATAGCGACCGGAGAAGAATGTTATCAGAATGTAAAAATCACGATAAGGGAGCGAACATTTACAGCTTCTCATTGTTTTAAGAAAGTGCTAAAAAGTCCATTACGGAGATTTTTATATCTGTTCGCATATGGCAGAAGTGTTTCCATTCGTGGCATCTTCAAAATATTTCCATCAGATAAACATATACACAAATACACACACAAAATGTAAATATCTACAAAAGATACTTTTCAAAATATCAAAGTTTCCGTTCTTGTTTACCATGAAATTTTGTTACTCTAAGAAAACAACACGAAATTGTTTATTCAAGCAGACAATCAGGTCAAAAAATGGAAAACGGAAAGGAAAACTCATGACTTTTCACGTCAGAACAGTGTTCTTCTTTTTTCGCCACGAAAATTGCATGTTAAACTTTTGTGCTTGAGAATTATTGCTCATGACAGATTATGAAACCAAAAACTCTGTTCGAAGAAGAAACAAAAGTTGGCAGACAGTTGTCTAGTAAAACAAATTATTTCTCATCCTACAGTTGAGATAATAATGAAACTTGAGGTGCAATGCAAAAAAAATTCTCTACATCATAATGGGATCCACCATCTTCATGATATCCAACAAGTGGAGCTTTTATTGTGTTCATTATTTATTGAGCTTTATAGTGTTGAACATTTTATTTTATTTTCTTTTTTCGATGATGCTTGTTGCTCGAGCATAAGAGATTGGGGAACATTAAACAGCATCAAAATTACTGCATATTTTATATGAAATTATCAATTCTTCCTCAACATCATCTCATGGGGTTGTAAAAATCATAAAATTTCACATTCCTCTTGACACAATGCTTTGTTAATTTTGCTCAAGTTTCCACAGAATTTTGTGTTTTCCCTGACACTGCACAATGACGTTCACATTCAGATTCTCAATTCATTTGAATTTAAACTATCTGCCAGAGTAAGTAAAATCAAATGAAATGCTGAGCTAGCAAAATCAATTTTCTCTGCTTTTCAAAAACGTGCATATTTGTATGTAAAATTAAATGTGAATATTTTCCAACAGTGAATCAATTTCGAAAATAATTGAAATTATTTTAAGAATTTCCATGAATCTAAATTAAGAGAAAAAGAGTCAAATGAGAACCTTTACAAACATTCTTGATGAACAAGCATATTTAATAAAGCGTGAAAATAAACAAACTAGATGTAAGTAAGCACCACAGATTTTCAAGTTGAATTTGAATTATGTTTTTATTATGTTTAGATATCCCACATACTTATTTTCATATTTAAAATAAGAAAGAACTCAAAATTTATTATCTTGCATATTTTCTCCATCAAAGGTCGAAGGAATTTAGCAATATAAAGGATTGAGTTACGTAAATGTTCATAACATGAGAATGTTCAGATATTTATGTCACAATCATGAGTCCTCTACTTGATCAAAGGATCGAAGACCCTTTGGGCAAACCCTTTAAGCTATTTTCGTACAATTTCTTCGACAGTTAGAGTGTCAGAAACTTATCAAAAGACCTGCCTTACAAACACATTAAAGGATGATCAAAATCAATGAAATCATAAAACTAACCATTGAAGCTTGAAAATACCTAATATTTAATTTATTTCTCAAAGGCTTCCGAACAAAGCCAATGCTTTGCCAGCAAAAGTCATGTGATGTAAGAGCTTCAAATTTTATTTACCGTAAAATTTTTCTTTATCTTTCACAATGAAAATGTTTAAGCTGAAGCATAGAAGTGACGAGATAATATGAACAACAGAAAATTGCAATGATGCTGAAAATTTAATTGCGCAGAAACTTTAATGCAAGATTCCTTAAATAAAATGAAAAGATAGAAAAGAATAAAAAGAAATTTCAAAAGATGCTTTGTAAGAGATGCGATATGAAGAATGTTGAGAATAAGAAGAAAGTTTTAAAAACTTATTAAATTTCTTCTTTACAAACTGCTGCACTACGAAGGTAGGGAAACTTCTGATGCTTTCAAAATAAATTAATTGGAGCTATTGAAACGAAAATTGGTGATGAAAGCAATTTTCGAAGCAAATGAATGGCTTCCATCATTCGATTCCGAGGTTTTCAATCGAACGCAACCAAATCACCCTTAATTGCTTTATCAGATTATCGGAATGTCACCCTTATTTGATCAATTGATCAATAATACGCAATTCATATTTGCTGACAAATCTTTGCAAGGCATAATTCGATTACATTGGCAATATTTCTTTTCTCTTCCTCGCACTCGACGGCTGCCAACGGCACTGAAGTGAGATATCAGTTTATTGATTCGTTGACATTCGTATCGAAGGTAATTTGTGAGGTTTTCAGATGCTATCGGTTAATTTGATTTCTGTCTATCTCATCAAGATTTGACAAGAGAGTGAGCTTTCCTCGTCTTCTCTATTGACATTTCAAAAGCGTTTGGATTTTTTATAAATTTTATGTTTTCGTGTTGACTTCGACTTTTTATAATTGTCATTGGCAGAATAAACTGTTCTCGTGTTGGAAGTTGAACTTATCTTGACTATTTCATTCTCAGCTTGACAATCAACCTTTTGTCGCGTTAGTTCTCTTTTATTCTTTTTACTTTAATATCCTTTAATACTTCACTCACCTAGATTAGGAAAAGCGACAGTTGACGATAAAAAAATGGAAACATCACAAACTTGTCATATTCTTGATAGGATAATAAAACTTTTGTTGATATAAACAACGCTTCTTCTTGTTTTGTTCGCTGGTTTCAATTTCTTTTCCCTCACTTTTGTTTATTTCTTTATCTTGGATGTTTTTTGTCAATCTGAGACGACTGATAAGAAGAAAATATTTTAAGAAGAAAGAGATAGAGACAAAGAGTGAGAGAGAGAGACAGACAGAAAAATTACTTTATCATCAAGAAGGGAGACGAATTTTGCTGTTGCGAAATTGAGACAATTTTTCAGCCGGAATCATTTTATGTGTCATTTTTAGAACGGTGCTTGCTTCTAAGGAGATTGGATTTTTTACAGCTCCTATCATTACAAGAATTATCTTACTTCTCTTAGTGAGAAAAGAAGGCTCTTCAAAATGAAACGGTGTGATAAATTTATGCAAATTTTACTGGTGCGTAATTAGCGAGATTGTTGGGTCCCAGCGTGAATGTTTGAAAGCAATTGTGAGAAAAAGAAAACTCTGTGGAACTTTTATATTAATGATTAGATTGTAAATAACCCATCATTATGAAAAGAATAAATTAAGAAGTTTCATTGTTACGAAAGATCAAGCTAAAGAAATGAGATATCATGAGTACAGCCCAAACATTTACGTTTATAAATTACTTACGCAATATTTAATTTAAATCTCGCAATGAAATTTCCTTGCAAAATGTTCATTTTTCATTTCCGGACAATTATTCACCATCATCATAAATGGAACAAAAATGTCAGCTTTAAACGTGCTTAAACAAAAAATTATTGATTTTTTTTTTAATTATATTTTTTTAATTTTTCACATGCATCGTCATGTTTAAATATTCTTCACTTAGCTTTAATACATGCTTCAAAACTTTTCTACAATCTTTCTTAATCGTCTTTTGATATTTAAGGGTTTACGGTCAAGGATTAATTGTCAAAAATATTTCATTGAAAAACCGATTAATAAATCATGTTCACGTTCCATCAGAAGCAAGATAACAACAACCGACGCACACTTTGACAATTTTTTTACTTTCTACAATTAAAATCAAATTATTTCAAGAAAAATGACTAAGAGGATTGATGTGTAGTAGATATTTACATTCAATACAGTTACATTTGCATTTTAAAATAATAAACCATTACGAAAAAAAAACCGGAATTGCCTAACTTTAAATTGTGAACATTTTTACTTTTATGTATGTATGAACCACACAAGTCCAAGAAAGTTTAAACAGTATTGAATAATAATCAGAGAGATTTTTAAAGAAAATCAGTTTGTTGTCAGTCAATATCAGTATAAGTTCAACTTAAAACTCGCTCGCCTGTCAGTTGATTTACGCTCAATATTTTTTTTTCATTAAACGACTTCGCTTTAAGTGTAGGTACAGAAGCTATCAAGTGTTTGCTGAAAGCTGCTTAGAACGTCAAGTTTCTATAGAGAAATTTTATTAAAAATATATCGTGTTCCCACATTTTAGTGAAAGATCTGCGCGTGAAACCTTGACAATGGAGTTTAATAATAATAAAGGTGAAAATAAATTTCCTTACGAAATCACGGAAGCTGAAGAAGACGTCAGAGAACAATTCATAAAAGATTTCCATGGTAAATAAAGCATGGCTCATGAAATTATTCTACAACAAGTTCAAAAAACTTTTTTTGTGGATGTTGATGTTTTCGGAATGAATAAAAGCGAAAATATGAAACGAAAAAGAAAAGAAACGTCACCAGACATGAAATGAAAGTTTTTTTTCTTCATCATTTTAAATTGCTTCATTCATTCATTCATTCATTCATAGTCACAAGTTTTAAATGTGTAATTGATTACTTTCGAACAACAGGTCAGCCCACCGGTTACGTTCAAATTGGACCAGAAAAATGGTTTCTACCGGATAAATTTCGACACTGTGCAAACGAAATTTATAATTTTGAGGCACGTTCGAATGACGTCTTCATTTGTACATATCCACGTTCAGGTACAACATGGACCCAGGAGATGATATGGCTAATCTGCAATGATTTGGACTATGAGAAAGCACAAAAGATAACACTAAATGAACGTTTTCCATTTTTTGAGTGAGTAAGCATAACTCTACGGTGTCTCATCGCTCGTACATGACACGATTCAGTATCTCAATTCAACCTGACTTATCTCATTTGTCACGTTTGGATTAAATACAAAACAAACATAACATGCAGCTGATACAAATGCTTAATCTATTTCAGATTCCATCTTTATATGCATGACCAAATGAAAGCAAAGTTTTTGGAAGAGAATGAAGAGGAATGGAAGAAAGATTTCATTGAAAAGATTTCCGTGCCGGGTTATAAGTTTCTGCCTGAAATGACACAACAAAGATTCGTCAAGACGCATTTACCCTTTAAGCTGCTGCCACCGAGTATAATGGAAAAGCGCGCCAAAGTCGTTTATGTAGCGAGACATCCAAAAGACGTCGTGGTTTCATATTATCATCTCAATAAATTGTATCGAACGCAAGGATATGTCAACGATTTCAATACATTCTTTGAATATTTTACTAAAGATTTATGTGAGCTTTCAACCATTTTCCATTTTATATTTTTTATTTTTTATTTTGCATGCTTCATCGGGAAATTTAAAACTGTCGTCTTTTTCCTTTCTCATTTCCATTCTTACAGTACATTGGAGCCCTTACTTCGAACACATTAAGGATGCTTGGAGTCATCGTCATGACGAAAATGTTTTATTTCTTTTCTACGAAGATTTGATCAAAGATTTGGAAAGTTCTCTGAAGCAGCTTGCCTGTTTCCTGGGGAAGCCGCTAAAAGAAGAACATTTACCAAAACTGCTAGATCATCTCAGCATTCAAAATTTTAAGAATAATCCTGCCCTTAACGGAAAAGATTTAATAGATGTGAAAGTTCTTGCAACGGGCGCTCAAGGATTCGTTCGCCTTGGCAGCACAGAGAAGAATAGCGAATTGACAAGTGAAATGTCTCAAAAGATTGAGAAATGGATTGAAGCGAATTTAAAGGATTCCGACTTTAAGTTTAGGGTTTGAAATTTATTGTTGTAAATATTTTTATTTTGGAAATTCGAGAAAGGCGGCAATGAAGCTACAAACATATCTATGAAGTTTATCAGTTAATAAAGCGACGATGTCGACGTCGACATTTTTCTTCTTTAAAGTTTCAAACAATCTGCTGTGCTTATTCATCAATACATCCACCTTCATCCTTCATCACCGACAACATCAGTTTTATTCGAGATAGAAAACATTCTCAAGGAACTTTAGACTTTGAAAAGTTTTCGTTCCTTTTCTTCATTTTTTGTCGTCGTCATTCTTTTATCGATTTGTCTTCAACAAACGGTTGGGTTTGTGTGTTTCCAGGAAATGAGAATAATTTTATCTTCAATATATCATCAGGGAAAAATATTGAGAAAGATTTATCTCAATTCAAGCATGTGTGAGTGTTAGTCGAGTATTGAGATCGCCTCGAAGCTGAAAGAAAAATGAAAGAAGGTAAAGAATGAAGTTAACAAATTACATTCCATAATTTCTCGCTTCGATGCATTTTGTCTTTCTTCTGTTTTCTCGATCCAATTCTAAAGCACAAGGTAAAATTATTATTTATCGTAGATTGAATACAACTCGAGGTATATGTAAGAAAAATGAAATGCTTTTTGAAATTAATTGAGAGCTTTTAAGCTTGAAGTAATAAATTTTTCAAGTTGCTTCTTTTTCTTTTCCGCGAAAATAGAAATCGAATTGTACATCATTAAAAAATAATGATTAAAGTCGAAACAAGGAAATGCAATTTGTATGAATAGATAATTGAATATCAAACAATTTCCTATCTTATGCTACAGAAAAAATCTGTTCCGCTTCCATAACAACGATCAATGTAGTGCAATTATAAAAAATTCCAACAACTGATTGATTTGTCGGATGAGTTGAAAGTTTTTATAGCTTAGAGGAACGAATTAATGATTAGTTTAACTAGTTTTATTCATTTTGTTCCAAACTCTTCTCTTTCCGATCTCCGCTATTCAATTCAATAGAAATCATTCAAAGTTAATCAAGACAAAAAGCTTCCAGGAAAATGTCGAGAAATTAAATAAAGATCTTAATAATTCGATATCCTGGCGATTTTCTTACAAATTTCTTCCTTGTAATCGACACTGACTAATTTTATCTCAGAAAAGTAATTCATTCACTTGCCACTCAATTGTTACTCGTTTTGTTTCAGGTTTCTTCTACGTGAGCTTCGATTACAGTTAAGAAAGAAATTACAAAGTTTGTAATACAAACTCATCACCAAACAGCAAATCAAAATCATTAAAATGCAGAGAATTGAAAAAGATTCTTTCATTTTGTTTAACAACACTGAGAAATTCATAAATTGTCACAACTAAAATTTCAACATCAATTGAATTTCATTTAGGAACAATAACTCGAAATCCTTCTCACAAAAAACTTTATTAAAAATTGATTGCACTTTGGCGAAACTCTTTTGTTCATGCAATTTAAACAGCATTTAATATTTATTAATTCTCACTTTACATGGCACATGTGTTGGCTAATCTAAAGGACTAACAAATATCCACAAAATGTATACCTTTATGAAAATCTCTTTATCGTTTTTCACATGCAATTAGAAATATATTTGCGATTCAAGCGAAATATTAAACTGAACAACTAACAGTCATTATTCATAAAACATTTATGAAGGTGTAACAATATGTTAGAATCGAAAATGTGTTGCATTGCCATAGCACTCAATCGATTTTTGATTGTGCATGAATAAAAAAGGATTTTTTTTTCTTTCATTTTTGCTTCATCCATGCCCAATCAATCCACAACAGCAATTATCCATGGAGAGTTGAGCACATGAAACGCATATTAAATGGATAATTAAGGAACATAAATTTCCATCGCTTTTCACAATGCCAGCAGAAAAAATGCAATTAGTGTTCGGTCGTTATAGTTTTGAACAACCAGGGTTGAGCTGCTCATTCATTCAAGCTTTCAGATTCGCCCGAGATAATTGTTGGGGCAGATAAATTTATCGATTTTCACCAACGTTAAGCGCTAAGATTTTTCTATTCAACGAATTGATTGGCATAATCAAAACCCGATTCGAATCGTTCTCTTCATCTTCTCATCAATAACAAGATCATTAGTTTTCCATTTTTTCCTTCACTCATTTTCCCTTGTTCTGATGATTGAGTGAAACTCACGAGCATATGTTGAGAAATGTAATTATCGATATTCGAATTAAAACCTATATTGAATTATGAGAATTTATATGATTTATTCAACAATTTAATTACAAACGAAACATGCATAATAATGAAATATGTTTAAAATATTGTTATTTAAATTAAAGCAGAAACTTGCTCGATGGTAAGAAGAGAAAAAATGTTATTAAAAATGAATAATTATTAATTGAGCTGTGATTGCAAAATTTTCTGTGTAAAATATCCCTGAGAGTCATTTCATTGTGTTCAAAAGGATTCAATGTGACGCCCAACCGATAAGAGCTTTATGTAGTTTAATGGCGTTTCATAACGATTAAAATTAACTAGCAGAGCTTTCGTATGAATTAGAGCTTAATGGATACATTACATTTAAAACTTTCGAAGCATGAAATGAAGCCATACGAATCTCCACTGTAATTTCAGAACTTTAATTAAAAACTCTCCTGAGTTTTAAATGATATTTTCATATTTTATGCTCCCACTGCTATAAGTCTTCATTTTAAACTTTATTTAAAAAAATCTATTTCAATTGAATTTCAATTCAAACAGTTTATGCATGAATAGAAAGAAAAAGTTTCCATTCATTTTTACGTAGCATAAATTTCTCTAGGTCACGGTTCCGCTTCTAGTACAAATTCATAAAAAAATGAAATAAAATATTTGAATAGAATGACTTTTAAAAAAATGAAATGAAATAAATATTTTATGATTAAAAAAGTTAATGGCGTAAAAAGTTTTTACAACTTTTATTCGATTTCATTACTATCTGCATGTTTTTTCAGCAGCTTATTGCTTAGTGCATCATCAGCAAAAATACCAAAATAATTATGGCTCATAATTAAAACATGAAAATGATAATTCATTTGCAGAAGCACTTTAAATTTTGCGATATTGTTTTTATCATCATCATCAGCATAAAACTCATGATGTGAATGAGGGGGTGAAGCAAACATATGTAGATGAGCAAAGTTTTTATCATGATGAACATATGTACGACTCAATTTATAATTTGTTTGTTTGGTTTTGAGAGCATGTACACGAACCATCTGACATAAACATGTATGCATGTACACACGATAAGCTTTTCATAACTGCAGCAATTTTAAATTGTCGCAAAGCAAAGTAAATTCAAATGTTAAAAATCTTTGATGATGCTCATTATTTGTTTGTCGTTAGAAATGTTATCAAAATTATGTTTACTTATGCCTTCGAGATTGATTTTACTGAACTTATTATGGGTTCTGTCTATGTTGATATTGATCTCTATGGAGATTGCATTCTAATGATAAACTCCCTGAGTTCACCATGATACATCTTAATACATTTAATGGAAATTAAAAATAAATATTTACTCTTGTTAAAAATAGGATTACTCCATCCTTATCGATGATATTGAACAGAGGATCTATGCTAATAGCAGCGGGACATATTTCAGATCATTCGAGTCTCTAAACAAGATTTTCCATGAGATAAACAATGAATTAAACTTAATGAAATTGTTTTTATGGAAGTTGGCAAAGGATTGAGCAAACACTTGAAGCCGGAATTTCCTTTGTTTATTTTCGTATTTCCCCATGCTTTATACTTTACTTCAGACTTCACCCACGCTTTCAACAATTTTTTCTTTTTTCCTTTTTTTAATTTCCATTGTTTTATTACATAGCAAGAATTAAACTCTTCGGATTTCTTTTACTACATCTTAGAGCATTTACAAACTAGGAGAAGCACTCGATATTGAATTTAAGGAATAATCTTGAAAGAAAAAGAAAAGCAAATTTATAAACCAAAAATTATAAAGTTTTTGTTTTGAGTTCTTTTTCTTCAAATGTTTAGCTCAAGAAAAGGGTCAAATTGGACTTTTATGGGATTCAGAACGAGAAAACTTTGAAGTCATGCTATTAATTACTTAGCATAATTGTACCGTAAGAAATGAGTTTTTATTTCCAGTTGAAAAAATAAGAGAAAAGTTTTTTTTTTCATTCTTTCTCGTTGAGGAAAAGCTGTTCAGTGATGGAAGTTGACAAAAGCTTTTGAATCATCTCAGAAAAAATACTTCAAACATCATTGAAGGAGAGAAGATTGACGATGCTGTTTAAAATATTAAAACTAATTACGAACTTATTTGCTTTCTTCAGCGGAATTGCAATTTCATTTCTCATTTCAATGTTGTCTGCGATATTCCAAGGATTAAATGGTTCAACTCTCTTTTTTTCGTAATCGCTTTTTATAACTTACACTTTATAAACATTTTAGCAGCAACCTGGATTTTGTTCACCCTAATACTAAACTTAAACCACAGCTTACCTCTTGTAATAAATTACATGTAAGCTGATCCTCTCGACAAGCTGTTATTAAAATTAAAAGAAAAAGTTTATGGTATTCTGCATCTGGTGTAATCTGCGTTAGATTTGGAAAATGATTTTTCGTGATATTTCTAAGTTTTCCATGCGTTTTCTCATGCTTTCCTTGATTTGAACTCTATAACTCAGTTCAAGGTGAAGGAATGCATTTTTATTAAACCTTGAAGTCTAAAGATAAAAAACTGTGCAATTAAAAGTTCAATATTCGGAAGTGAACCGTCAATTTCATCTGTGTTTGCATTATGCTCAATAATATTGGTGCTCCAAGCCAAATAATAAATAATTATTGATGAATAATCAAATGTCTGCAATTTTATCGTTTTTATATTTACTTATGGTACATCTTATGAAACTTTTTTATCTTGAAAATTGAAGTTTCTGAGCCAACTTTTTTTATATAAACCTTCTTAAATAAGGTCTTTTACATTGGGATGTAATCTTTTCCATATTGATTTCAAGAAACTTTCCAACACCTCTGAAGGTTTCAAATTTGCTTGATATTTTAACTCGAAAATAAAAATTTTCGATTAGCTAAGAAAAAAGATTTCATAAGACCCACCGTTAATATCCCAAAAATATGTTCAATCAATAGAAGCGAACTGAAATATATTTGGTTTAATTATTAACGAGTAGAGAATGCGACCATCTGATAAGCTACAAGAAACATATCATATATTCTTGTTAACTAAGGAATAAACGAATAGCGTCCAGTCTTAAGTTTTAAATTAAAACTTATTTCATTTTATTATTCTAAAATGTACATTAATGACAATTAACATGATAGTTTGATTTGAACAAAAAATCACAACATATTGAAAATTATTCATTTACTCAACCAACAAGTTTTGTCAAATTCAAGATAATGAATATTCATGAACTGTTTTTCAAGCCAACTACTGAACGCCATTCGTTTATTTCTTAATTACTCATATTCAGTCGTTCTTATTACAAATATTCTTATTAACTAAATAAATAGTAATTATTATCTTATTTTTGTATATTTGTTAGATACAGTGGAACTTCGATAAGCTGATGCCTCGATAAAATAATATCCTTGATAAGCTGATATTTTTTTGTCCCCCTTGAGATATCAGCTTATCGAAGCTCCACTGTATATGCATATTCACGTATTTAAAAGTGTTTTTTCCAAAAAATGAACTGTTTCTGGAGTCATGAAACAGGCTGAACTCACAGACATCAAAAACTTCAACACTCATATAAAAATTATATAATTTGATATCATTCTCAACCAACTATAGTTTTTATTCGAAAAGCTGTATTCATAACTAAAAGTGGTTTCAATTCGAGTGGAGGTTTCAAGAAAAATGGTCCAAATATCAAGATTTTTACTTCAAGGGCTGATTGTTATTCAAACTGCTATCATCACATTTTTTCTAACATCGGATGAAATAAACAATGTGGAAATAAAAATCATATACAAAAACAACAGTGACATGATCAGTGAACATATTAAAGCAAATGATGTCCCTCAACCAGAATTTAAAACAGAACTTAAAAAAGAACTTAAAACTAAAACATTAAAATATTGGCAAATTTGTATTAATAAATGGAATGTAATGGGAAATTTGCGTTCGATGGATCGAATTTTTGAGCGATTGGGCTACGAGTTTGTCAATGCTTCACAAGGAGATGATTGGGATTTCCTTTGGAGTGTTGAATTTCCCTTTCAAAAGAATGTAGCGAAAGAGTTTGATCCAATATTCATGGAACTTAAGCCACATCAAAGAATCAATCATTTTCCAGGAGCATTTTCAATAACAAACAAAGTTTATATGACGACACACAACGAAAAATTGAGTTTCGTTCTTCCATCTTTCTGGTTGGAGAGTATGTGGGATAAGTTTAAAGCCTACGTGGAAAAAAATCCTACGAAACAAATGATTACAAAGAACATGTCCAATCGTGGTGTTCGTATGATTGATCCTAAAGATGTTAAAAATAATTCTGAAATTAAATTTGTCCAAGAATTCATGAGTAAACCATTGTTGATTGATGAACGGATGTTTGATATTGGTGTGTATGTTGTGATAACTTCAATCGATCCTTTGAGAGTTTATCGTTACAACAATGATGTTTTGATGAGGTTCTGTCCAGAACCCTTTTATCCTTTCGATCCTAAGAATAGAATGAAGTTTGTAATTGATGATACTCATTTAGATTTCTTAGATGCACCTTCAATCAGAAAATATTGTGACAAATACGAGTTCTCTGCAAAGCTAGCGTTTGAAGCTATTCTTGAAGAAAAAGGATTTAGCGTAGAAGATTTTTGGAAAAGCATTGAGGATGCAATCGTGACTTTGTTGCTAAGCAGTGAGAAAATTTTCCTTAGAGAAGTATTCAATGTCAATATTGCTGTCGTTCATATTCATAAATTTAAAATATTTTACAGATAAAAAAATATGGCTCGAAGCGCAATTACTTTGAGCTTGTCAGATATGACTTTATTCTCGATGAAAACTTAAAATTGTATCTCATGGAAGTTAACCAAAGTCCGAGTATGACTCCAATGAATGAAAAATATGAAAGTTATACCCTTATGTATCAGCAAATAGTTTATAACACTGTGAAACTTGTTGGAATTGGAAGTAATATGGATTTAATGTCGAGGTCGATGAATGTTTTGAATAGAATGATGATTATAAAATTAAAATGATTTATTGCATTTACAGATATAACAAACAATCAAGTGACATGATATCAAATTACAAAAATATAGCTGTCGATGCTAAACAATGCGTAAAGAACGATTGTAAAAACAAATGTGAAGCGAAAGGATGTGAAACTTGTTTGCCTTGTGTAGCTCAAGAAGATCTCCAGCAAATGCATCAATCGTTCCAGGAACATAACAATCGAGGAGGCTTTACGAGAATTTTTCCGAATACTGAAAATTTACCAACGACAGACCAATTTCAATTATCAGAACGTAATAAAATTTTGAAGAAATGGTTTATTTCAAAGTGTAAGGAAAATAAAAATTGGTGCACTAAGTAAAATCGAAGATGATTGTAATTCAAGCAGTAAATTGTTCAATGTTTTATATTTTTCTATGTTTTAGAAACAACTGCAAAATTGTTAAAAATTATTAGGTTTTAACCTAATAATTAGGTTTTTTATTTAAAAATAAAATTTATATCCAAATTCAAACAAAATTTAATCATTTTTATCTGCAATATGTCGTGAGAGGATCGCAAACTTCAAATATTTCAAAAAAAAAGTAAATGTTTGTATTCATTTGATCTTGCTTGGTAGCGATCAGTGTCACTGAACCATTCACTCATACTCAAAAACATGGTTCGTGTTAAATTCGAGAACGCTTTAAACGAGTGGTTGAAACAATATTCAGTTTTGAAGTTTTAAAAACCTTATAAGAGTAACGATAGAATCCACCATCTGTTACCTTACATTTTTAAACACTTGGGACATTCAACAACTTTTTATAATATCTCGTGAGTTTCCTGTCATGAGAAAAATGCATTTCAATGATAATTGCATTTTGTTGTCACCGTAAGCAAAGTTTCTCTAACAATTAATCACACACAATTTCATATTTTTCTTGACTTTTCGTGTTTACATTCAAAAACGTTTCTATAATTTATAAAATTCTTCTGACATCAACCTTTAAATAGCTGACTTATGAATGATTCTTTGGAGCATTAAAAGTTATTACAGATTCAAACCTTTCTCGTTTCTTTTAATTTTTCCTTCCTTCCATCGGAAGTTTTCTGGTTCCGCTGATATCATCATTATTTTCAACAACAAATAATTCCGAAATGATTTTTTCCCTTCTGAATCTCTTTAAGAGAACATTAAGTGTATCAAGAATCTTGCAAAGAAAACTGTCTGCTAAGATTTAACAAAATTTATATCAATTTACTGTAAGAAGCTTGGATGGTAAGAAAAAAACATAAGTCACTGTTGTAAACGACTTTTTCTAGAATTCAGGAATTCATTTGTGCTCATTCTATCAATGAAGCAAAATGGAACAAAGAAAAATTTCTGAAAAGTAAAATGAAACAAACAGGAAGCAAATTTTCTCACGAAAGATTTCCTGTTGTTTTATTCTCCATTCGAAATAAAAAGTTGAAAACTTTTCTTTTATAAATGCTTATCAGGAAGCTTAAAATAAATCAAGAACTTTAAGAGATTTTGTTCTTTGCACAAATGTTAACTCTGAAGATATAAAAAGAATTAAATCATGTGAACAAGAACCAACGACGACATTTTGTTAGAATTGAAAATCCCGATTGAATCGTTTTCATTCCTTAATAAACGAGAGCACTGAATACAATGCTAAGATTTAGAAAATCTATTACGAAATCATTTCCCGAATTGTAGCTTTCACGTGCTTAAGGTTTGAAATAATTGGAGATATAAATCTTGATTATGAAGCTATAAAACGAGATATTATTAATGAAGAGGTGAGATTAATGTTACAAAATGAGTTTTACAATTGTTTTTTATTATGTGTTATCAACTTTTATCGAAAGCACGAGTAATGAAGAGATGAAAGTTTAAATGAGAAAATTATAACATTCAGAATCTATCATTCTTATTATTTTTTGTGGGAAAATGTTTTATTGCTTTCAATTTGTTTCTCATTCCTTCACTTATAGTAAGAATGAAAACAGTGCCAAAGGAATTGCTTTCTTCTACTTTCGTTAACAATAAAACATTTTGTTCCATGAACTTGTGTTGTAGTCATGAATGCTTTTACGAATTTGAACTCTCAAAGCAATCCATATTGTTTCATAAATAAAACGAATTTTTCCATTGAATATCAATTCACCTGTTTTACTTCTATCATCCCCTACTCCCATTCGTGTTGCTTTCATTGAATTGTTTTATTCATAAAAGAGGGTGAAAATTGATGGAAAAAATAAAAATAGAATCAAAATGTTGAGGAGATGTATTCAGAATTGTTTTTATTATTTTTGATTTCGACGATCCATGATTGCTAAAGAAAGAACTCACATTTCATTTCATATTTTCCATTATCGTGGAACATTCAAGGATCAATGAACAAATTTAGAACACGACACCTCGCGAAACATGTTTCGATTTCTTTTTTCAAGATTGTGTTTCCATCCAATAACAATCCTCGCAAGTCGTAAGTATGTTGATGTGGAAATTTACGATTTCACGTCTCAAATTTGCGCTTTTGCTGTTTCTGTTTATCAAATAAACAATCATAATGTAAATTCATTTTCATGAATCTGGATTTACCACAATGTAAAGAAAAGAAATTAATGTAATGTTGCCTTTCAACCTTCCTTTAAATCATTGCATAAGAAAGAAAAGGGAAAAAAAATTAATCAGCATTTATGATTTCAATTCAGTGAATATTTTTGTATGTTTTCCTTTTACATTTTTTTAACAACCATTCAAAGATAAATTTTGTGCAGTTGTAAGAGTTTTGCGCCATTTTTCCGATTCATCACTTTACTTATTCTATTCTTAGAAAAGGACAGATTTGCATAAATTACCTATAATCCAGAAATCTTCTGGAAAAAAAAGGAGACAGAAAGTTGACAATAGCTTTTGTGAGATCTTCTGATGAATTATAAATGTTTGAGGGGAACTTTGTATAAAGATATTGTTAGAAACACATCTCGAGTTAGATTCTTTGCTTTTCCCACCTTTCGTAATGGATTCGAGACTTATATTCTTGAAAAAAGAAAAGCTCAAAGCAAAAGCAGCCACAAAGTAGATAAATTCGGGTTAACACTTAACAAATTACCCAAACATCTTCTAAATTCTCAAGCATTTCTCTACACCGTTAAGTGTTTGTTTTGGTTCAGATGCGAATATTCTCATACCTATCATAGTCATATCAATAACCTTGATGTTCATGGCAGCTTTTTGTGTTATAGCATGACCCATATGTTTAATTAAGTGTACAAACATTTATATGGAAGCTTTTTGTTAAAAAGAAGAGAAAAAAGTGAGTTGGAAGAAATCCTCAATATCCATGTTTGACCAAAGCATTAACCTTTCATATTCTGAGCGAAAATGTTTCTGTTTTTACATTCATACCTTGCCTTCGAAGGCTATTTACGGCTACGAAGAATGTTACATTCATTAACCATTCTCATTTGAACATATAAATCATTAAACCATTTGTGTACTTTGTGCACTGATGCGTGTAGTGATTTTTTTTATTCAGGGATCTGAATAAATTGAATGTTATGTGTGAGATGTTATTCACAACCATCCACGAACAAAATTAATCAACTATAGTTGCCTACAGTAGAATGCTCAGACATCCGACGATGCTCAACATTAAATGCTGTAGTCATGAAAAAACAAAATTGGACAATAGATTTCTGTAGAGCATCATAAATAATGTTAATTTTCATTCTTCAGCGCTTTATGCTGTGATTGTTTCAAGAGAATTTATTGTCTGTGCTTTTCGAATATTAATTGGAAAATTATGAAAAAAAATAATTCTTTGATGTATCTAATTTCTCTCTTCTACGATGTTCTAACAGTTAATTCATTTTTTTATAAATGCTTATTATAGCTTTCCTGTCATTGACAATCAAGCAAAATACTTTCATTAAGAGCTTAATTATATTCACGTCATCTTATTAGACATTGCAAGTATTAATGACAATATCATCGACAAAACTTTGAGATTTATTTGGAAACAATTTGACTTTATGAATTCAAGACTAAATTGATGTCATTTTCAATTTCTGTCAGGAATTTTTTAAAAGAAAAATCTTAAATATTGAAATTGACAAGTAAAAAATTGTACATGATGGCACCTTGACAACTTCATCTTGTTTCCAAGTTACATTTCATCAAATTCCTTATAAATTTTATTTATTATGACAAAGCAAAGCATCCAATTATATAATAATTATCTATCGAATTATAATTTCATTGAAGTGCCTGAAGCTAAAGCTTTGATTTTCATATCTAATTATAATTTTTGCTTACCAATGAGTGGTCAAAATCATATTGAACATGCTTCAAGCAGTTCTCATGAAAACATGCAATTTATAAACGAAAATCTAAAAGTTGTTGCTACGCACTCTTTAAAGCAACAAAGCATGAAAGGATTTAAAATAAATTAACAACTTGCTAATACTAGAATCGCTTTATGTTGCCTTTAGAAGTTTATTATGTTCTTAGAAATGATGAATCTCAACTTATTCGAAGAAGTTCTCGTTTTATTTATAAGTAGGTAATGAAAACTAAAACTCAGAGATTGAAAATGAAAAGAAATTTGTAAGAAATGAGATTAATTTGAACAGTTCTTCACTTGAATTATTGAATGAAAATGTTGCCTAACCCTGTCTGGTACCCAAAAAGTAATCAAAGCATTTTTATGTGGACAGCTTTGTACACTTGTTTGACATGCATGTTTTGATGTTTGGCCATTTGCTGCACACAAAAATATAAACTTGGCAAGTGACTTTTTTGAACTTCGACAAGAAAAAGAAATTCTATTTCTTTTGGCAAGCTTCCCAGTTTAGACGGTCTTAATGATTGCATATTAAAAGATTACTACAAGTTTTTATTTTCTTACATTCGTCTTCAAATGTGATTCTCAGAGAAATTTAAATTGTAAAGCCACAAAAACATGTTTAGGAAGTTTTGGGTTAAATTTTTTTTTGTTCAAAGGCCATTTCATGTAACAATAATTTTTGGTGATTACTCTTTAACGAGTTTTGAAGTTAAGCTGTTCACAGAAAAATCTGTAAAATTAAAACCAAAGATTAATTAAAAGCCTCAATCATAGCCGGGTATAAAATAGTCGCTGGTCATTTATCATTGGCATCTTCACATTTATTTACATTTTTAAGCTTTCATTAGCATAAAAGTTATCGTAAATTAAAGCGATTACTCATTCAATGAACTGAGGCTGATTAATGACTTTTAATTTCACTCTTTATCCCTGTTTCTGTATCATGCGATCAAAATGAAGATTATGGATTTATGTATTAACCCGTATCATTGCGAGGACTGGTTGGATAAATCTCTCTTAAAAATCGATGTACGAATAAACCCAATTAATGTAGATATTGGGTTCAGGAAGGTGAATCATGATTTTTATATAATTATCATCAGCGATTTTCATTCGCTCTTGGTCATTTCATGAAAAAATATTCCTAACTCAATATTTTTAATTAAAATAACAGAAATAATGGACATTGAATTTATGACGTCAGTAATTTTATATAAAAACATCCCTCCATAGATATTATCGCAAAGAATTTGAAATCAGGTCAAATAAATTCAAGACACTGAATAAATTTCCTTAATGTCAACTCTACCTTGAAAAACAGTTTCGGAATCATATCTGTATAGCTAATAGCTTAACGCACTCACGCATTTATTTAGTCAAACATTTTACGCTCAACTTTTCTCAAATAAAAGAAGAAAAAAACTTTTGGACCGAAGTTGATTGACAAGATTATTAAAGAATAAGAAAACATGTGAAGCGAAAAACATTGAAACGTAGGAAAAATAACGATTTTGGATTCTCTAAATTGTCTCAAATGATTTTTCACATCTTTTTCCAATGGAAATTGCGTCATGAAGCAAGTATAAAAATATATTCAAATTCGACACATCCATCCTCGTGTTATTCTTCTTTCATGACGTTCAGGTGGAACATTTGTCCCACTTTTCCATTTAAGTTTTCAAATGCCGTCGAGTTTCTGTTTGATATTTTACTCCCCTTCCTAGCCTCATTAGCTGAGTTTCGTCTAAATGTCGTTCTCTAAGTTAGAAGACGGGAGTGATTAATTTAAGTAAATTCACCGCAACAGCTTCATGAGGAGAATTCAAAAGTCTTTTGACGTCTTTCATTTGAAACTCATTAATTCATCTCATGCATATCGTCTGCCGATTTCAATCTTCTTGATTTCTAATTGATATCAAAAGAAGATTCTTGTCATCCGGAGTCATTACAGATTGATTCAACATTTCTAATCTGATTTCAACTTTCATTTCCTCTTTTCTTATTTTTCATAATTCAGAATTCGTGTAACATTTTCTTTGAAGATGACGGACAAGAAAGTTGCTAATATTCCATTTTTCACTGAAAGATTCACAAATTTTACGATGTCAAGGTAAGAATTTTTTTGTTCAATAAGGTTTAAAATACTAAATAAATCTCAAGAGGACGGAGGTTTATTTTCGGGTCACGTTCTTAACAATTCATAACATAAATTTACGTATAAGCGTTAAAAAGATATTCTGGATTATAATTTGATTTCAAAAGAATTTCAAGAATTAGTGGAGGTCAAAAAAATCCACAACGATGCTTGAAAGCTACCTGAGTACAAACTCATCCCATAGTTGAAAAATTTCCATAAATATTTCAGGAAAAAATTCACATTTCGCTTAATTTTTCAAATTAATTACAAATTTCAGTAGAAAAAAAATTATTAAATCAAATTTTTTATCGCGAAAAATAATTAACAGATCACTGAACTTATAAATTTTTAAACATTCAAATGGAAAAGAGAAAAATTGCAATTGAAGCTATAAAAATGGGCAGATGAATGCGACTATTTCATTTATTTTTAATTCATTCAACTTATTTACTGATGTGGAAAACTGTTACAATGGTAACCAATTTCATGAAAATTCATAGAAAATTATTATTTTTATTATATTTTATCTTTATGCACGACAATGATCTCATTTTTGATGCAAAAAGCAAAGATACAAAGGAATTATATGAGGACGGATGAAAGTGATTTCATAAAGTGAATCATCCAAACATTGAAGAGTCTCATAAATTATGCATAGAGAGAGCAAAAAAAAACATTAAGGAAATCAATTTTCTTCAAGTTCAAGGAGAAAATCACTTTTTTTTATTTTCAACTGATTCAGACTGCCATACCAGCGTGCGAGCATCTTTTCTGCTGTTTTTTAAAAAGAAATAAGTCTGTAAAAGTAGATAAGACAACGTTGTTAAGGTTTTATTTGCTACTCAACTCTCAAACAAACTTGAATAGTCTGCCTTTCAACGACTTCATAATTTTTATTCAACTTGAAGAAATAACTGAAGCCAAATGAAAATTTCTGTCGTTCATGACGTGGAAAATTAAAGAGAAACATTTTCATATTTTCATATTTTCTTTTTCTACCACTACAAGTGGAAAATTGAGAAAATTCTCTGTTCACAGCATCTTTAATCTCACGCATGCGAATGACGATCATCAATGGAAAACAATGATTCGATGTTGGAAATTCTATGAAATTTCGTGATGGTTGTTAGCAAATATAATAAACATGAACACGCGATTCGATGTTTAATGTTTTTCAATTTTTTTCTATGCCACCTACACACATTTTTGTTTTTGTTCAAAACGTCGCTGATGATTCAAGAGCAGATATTTTCTGTTTTAAAAACATCTTGACTCAAGACGGAAAAATGTTTTCATCTCGATGAATATTTAAATATCAAAAGAAGAACCTGTTCAGTCTCTGATATCCTTGAATGCACCAAAAAAACTTTATGTCGAAGCTATTGAAATGCATAATTCTCAGCATGATTTTTCCTCCCAGTTGCACATGTAAGTCGAATACATTGAAGGCGTTGAAAACATCCAATTCTTTTTCTATTCAAGATTTATTTCTATTCCTTGCACAAAATTTATGATAAAAACATTTGGTGTGGAAAGCTTGAGATAGCGAAGTACAAGAAAACGCTTCAAACACACCAGTGTAGTTCTTGCGATGAAAATTTAATAATTTCTTATACAATCTTCTGTATGTGCGCAATTTTTCTGACGTTCAGCAATGAGACGACTAAGTTGAATGCTGCAACTGCATTTCTTTCGAATTTATTTCCTGTTTCTGTCTTGAGAGTCTTGAAGACGATGTGAATGTTCTGCTTTTCAACACGATTCGACAAGAATGAAAATGATATCAAGAAAAACATTTTCCGAAATGTTTCTTGAAATTATAATGACGCCATTGTCTACAAATGGAGTGAAAAGATGTGTCAGCACATCTCACTTCATTAATAATGATAATACCAGACAATTCTCCCATTTCATTTGTGCCGACACCTTTTCATAACGTTTTCAGATGTAAGCAGAAATTATGGGGGATGATGCGAACTATAAAAAAAGATGTTTTTACCGAGTTATTTTTCTCTCGCAAAAGTGCTTGGAGAAGCATGAAAAGTTTATGGACTGCTTTTAGATTGTTGCGTCGCTAAGAGTATAAAAGTTTCGTCTGTGGAATTCGAGATAACAAACAAGTTTGTGATAAAAAACTATTGCGTCATAAGCTAGCAGAAAGTATATAGAATGAAAGTACATAAAGTACATAAACTTGTTATTTGCGACCCTCCAAAAGAAATTCTTTTAAATTATAAGCGAATAAACATTTAATGGAACATAAAATTTTCGAATGAAATTTCTCCAATCCTTTTGCCTTCCTTTAATATGATATATTGAATATTTTACGAGCCTCGATAGAATTTTTATGAGTTTTTGAAGAATATCAACATCAATATTAAAAAAATTTATGATTCATGTGGGCTTTTACAATAGAAAACAAAAGGGTCGAATATGATAATGCATTTTTATGTAAAACGCCTTCAGTAAATGGAAATTTTTGCATATTTTGATTTGCGACTTTGTTTTTATTGAACTCGGAAATTTCACCATCGATCGATGAAGGTTTTAAAGATATCGATTGTTTACTCTCTCCATCATTTAATGTGCTCTAATTACGTTGTTTTTCCTGTTCAACAATGATAAAGAATGTTTTTCAGTCGACGAAGGAGACTAAAAAGTTTTAAAGAAAATTTAAAGTTTTGGTTATTCAGCATCTTATGCACAAATATTTCAAAAGCGCGGTAAAAATATAAAATGAAAAACTTTTCCCTCCGTTTTTCAAAACAATAACTTGAGAAAGTTAACTCTCTTGGAACAAAAGAAATTATTGCTTCATGGCTTCTAGCGTGTGTTGCAAACTACTAAAAGAATAAAAAAATATGGCAAAAGTTTCGTTTTTAATTTTCCCTTAAAAGTGCTCCATGATATGAAACGATTTTTCTAGCTTAATCGTTTGAAAATACAAAACATAAATCGCTGTCCAAGTTCCAGCCATATTTTTTTGTAAAACTATAAAAGTTTTCTTCTTTATTTATGAAGAAACTCACTTGAAAATTATTATTTAGCGAATCTGGTAGAAATGTTGCATTAAAGCTCGAATGTAGTTTTAGCTCTCAGATTTTATTTTACACTCCAGATTCATTGTGCAACTTTGTTTGTTAGAAACAAAGTTGTCACGTATAATGAATCCAACATTTTTATTCGCAGATGAATGTTATAGAAAAGAAAGGAAAAAAGGAATGAAGAGCGAAGGAAAGAGTGGAATCACATTTACCTTTCTCACATTGTGAAAAACTCATACGTGATCAAATTAAAAACCTTTTTAGTCTGCTCAAGGCAGAAATATCATGAACGTTGATGGCATGAAAATGTGAATCCATTTCTAGTTTTTGATGTGTGATTGTGATAAAGGAAATAAATAAAGCTTTTGACATTTCACTGCTAAACGAAAACACTGAAAATATTTCAGGTCAAAAGTCGAACAATATTTTATAGTATGACAAATGACTCGGACAAGTGGAGGAAACTTTTATTGAAACTATCGAAAGTTATAACATTTCGGTGAAAAACGAACAAAAATTTTATTAGTTAAAATGATCAATCAAGAGAGATTCAGGAAACTTTATCCAGAAAATATAACTTGAAGTTTATGTGTACGAGAAAGATGAAACAAGAAATGCACGTTTAATCAATTTAAAGTAGCAATTGGCTTAGGAGAGCAAATATTATACAATTTTGAATGTACGAAAGATAATAACCTTCGTTAACTCATCTCTGACGATTCGTGCACTCCATATTCGTATAATCGTACAGACATAAACGAAGCATGAAACACACAAAGAAATTAAGAGTATACCGAGAATCTTCCTTAGAAGGAGAACATCGAATGGAGCAATCATCATTACGTAACAGATGCTACAAAATATAATTTGACTAATTTGTCCTTGTAGAGAAGATTCATATAATGTTGGTTTTATGTGAGTTTAATGTTCATTTAGGAATAAATGCTGTTCAAAAAAAGATTTCTTTTTTATGATTTTGAATGTAATAGAAAATGTTGTTGAGTTGTTGATGCTGTTATTCCTGATGACACAAAGATACCTACTTTTTAAATTCGAGTGATTCAAAGCAGAAGAAAAAAAGAAAATTCTTCAAACGTTTTCAATATATCTCATTACATTCACTGGATGAAACGATGTGAAAGGTTTAATAATAAAAGAAAATTGAATTTTGTGCTGAATTTATATATTTTCGAGAAATGCTTTAGTGAAACCGAAACCACAAACGCAGGTGCTTTTATTTTCCTCAAATGTTTGCAATCGTTTGGAGAAAATAGAGACGAGGATGGAAATT
This sequence comes from Clunio marinus, assembly GCA_900005825.1. Lineage (NCBI taxonomy): Eukaryota > Metazoa > Arthropoda > Insecta > Diptera > Chironomidae > Clunio > Clunio marinus. The sequence goes on along the minus strand of CVRI01000073.1, from coordinate 258,623 downwards.
TTTTTATGTTTGCGGATGCTGAACTGTCAAGAGACGAAGATAGGAAACGGTAGAATGCGGCAGATGGCCTAAAATATTTCCCCTAGCAAAATATATTTTTTATTATGTGCGAGAATATTTTTATTACTTGACTTGTCTTGATTATTCTTATTCGACTCAGATTTGATCAATGCGCAATGGAATTTTCATTTTGAAGAATGATGTAACTGTTGGGAATGTCATTGCATTTAATAAAGCCTTGAATTCCAAAATTACGCCTCCATTCATCACAACAATTGCAACATCGGTTAACTCAAAGGTTTTCTGTTGTTATTTATGTATTTCCTAGCTTTGTTTACAATGAACACAACTCTCCGTGCGAGATTTATAACAAAGACATAAAAAGCAAACACAGTAAAATATCTTAAATCATTTCTGCTTCTCTCTGCATCACATTATTTAAACAAAAGTCGGAAGTAAAGTAAAATCGGTAATAAAACCATGGGTTGTGTAACAAACGCAAGGAACAAAAGGAAATATTTCTCTTTTTTCTTTCACTTTTAAAAATTTCATAAATCATCTTTATTTCTCATAATGTCGCATAAATATGAAAAGTAAGCAAAGTTGAGAGAAGAAAGCATTAAAGCTACAGAGGATTGAAAGAAAGCTCTCTAAGGTTTTATAAGAATAGAAATTAAAGCTACTGGAGATATGTTTCGCATGATTTTGTATTATTTTGTTATCTCTTGGATAACACAATAGAAGTAAAGTCATCGTAAATCTGCTTTATAGAGCTACACTCAGAGTTAGGCTGACTAAATAAGTAATAAGGAGATAGATATTTTAAATCGTTGAATTATTAAACTCAAAGCATGTTCTTTATGACTTAATCACTCTTATCATGTCTCTTTGCATCAAATCATGTTGTTGAATAATAATTTGGAATCTCCCAATACTCAACATTATCTATCTAGTCACCATGCACACACATTGTATGATGTTTGCTTCTAATTTGGCTTCAAAAATGATCTTGTTTACAAGAAAGATGGCCTGAGAGCGAAAAGATAAAATTGATGCGAATATGGATAATAAGAAAAAAAATCTAAATTAGGCTTTCTTTGCAAGATTCTAGTAGCGCAAGTGAGAAATCACCAATTTATTTTTACTGTCTGTTGTTATTATTATTTTCTTTTTTTCGTTTCTCAGCTCGAAATTGCCATTTCTCCATGAATAAATCTGGAAATGGAATGCAAATATTTACGCAAATATGGAAATGGAAGGAATCTGTTTTGGTTGAATTTACTTGTTTACCAGACAAAGTGGCGTCGTCTCACGATTTTTACGATGCTCGAGTCAGAGTGTTTATGCTAGTTGCTGGAAAGGAAAAGCATAAAAATAAGTAACAAAACCTGTCAACAACACTATCGTAGTTTGGTATGTTCGAATGTCAACTTTTCAAACTTTATTTATTTGTGTTGTGAAACGGAAGAAAGAAAAGCAAAAATCACTAAGCTTTAGATTTTCTTCTGCCATGCAAATCAAGACAAGTCGTCTTTTTTAGTCATCAATGAATCCCTTCCGTTACAGTATTTGACAGACATTCATGTGTAAGAATAAGCATGGGGAGGCTTTTGAAATATATTTACTGGAAAATTATCTTCGTATTTCATTCTTCTTGTCTCTTTTCTTACTGCGTCAATATTTAGAGGATGGCACAATAGTAATCTCAGTGAAGCTGAGAATTCAATTGCCCAGAAAGTTTATCTTCTGCCTTCATTTTGCTTGCCTTCCTCCCCCTTTTCCCTTCGATTCGCACAACAATGGCAAGAATTATTGTCGTAAAAAACTTTCTTTTTTTCTATTATCATGCACAAAAGGAGTTTTAGGAAATTTATGATGCGTGGAACAAAAACTAAAGAGATATTTCTTTGGTGAGTTAGTGTTCAAGAGATAATGTTGGGAAAGCTCATATGAATGGGATGTGGTTAAGAAGGTTTCTGAATAGCTCTCACCTGGCTTCCGATTATCTCCTTGGACTACCTTACAATATTCATCGTTAACATGCTTCACCCTCGAAGAACGAAAATTCATCGCTTCTCTTTCTCCACATTAATATTCATTGAATTGTTAATGTTGTTTTAATCTCAAGTACCTTTCCTTGAAGCATTCTCATTTAATTATCGCTCATTTATTATTCAGCGAAAAAATTGAAATTAGTGTGGGGGATAAACAAATCAGCGAGAGAAGAAACAGGTAAGGAAATAAGATGTTGTTGAGATTTCGATTCCAACGAAACATTCATTTCATTGCGTAATCTTAGATGGTGAAATTCATATATCACGTCATACTCGGGAAATCAAGCATGAAAAATGAGGAAAAGTTTCGTGATGAAATTGTCAAACACATCCTCAAAATCCCTCGGAAAAAAAAACGTAGAAGATTTAAAAGCAATTTAGCACCAGCTCGGTTTATGCTTTCTAATCACTTGGAATCATTTTTCATTCGTCAAAACTTTTACTTTCATGTAATAAAATAACTTCTAACCAGTTAAGCATCGTGATAAATGAAGCAACATCTCCAACTGTCATATTTCGTGATGGCATAATAAAACTTTTTTCTCTCTCTCTCTTTTCCACTCGACAACAAAGCAAACGAGGGAAAAGGGAAGAAATGAACAAAAAAAAAAGTTCACTCGGTTGTCTTGTTTGTCTCAGGACGAACATTCAAATAAACATTTTTCGCTTTCAAATTTATTTTGTGTTGTTCATTTTGTTCAGTTGTTATTTTGTCAATCTGATAAACGAAAATGAAATGAATGTTATTTTCTCTTTCATTCTTTCTTTCTTTCTTCTTTGTCATCTTAAAACTTTTACGAGTGAAGTGAATATTTTGAAAAAAGAAGAAAAAGAGAGAGAGAAACACTAACAAGACATTGTACTGAAGAAATTTAGAGACAAACATCCTTCCTTGTCATCTATTAAAGGAGATTGGATTTTTTACGCTCCTTTGCTTTAACGACAATTGTCCTCTAAAGGCAGGGCTTAAAATGCTACGATGTGATACTTTTATGCAAATTTTAATGTTGTGTAATTAGCGAAATTGCCTCTGTGATTGTTTAATCTGATTTTTTTATGGTTTCTCTGAAGAAGCTTTAATAAAGCCAGAAATCCAGAATTGGTAGATAAAAGTATGGCGAATTTACGACTGCATATAAATTGCTCATAATCGAAGAGTGAATTTATGGACCATTACTGAATATTTCTAACAAATGGCAAATGGACATCGCAGACATTAAAAAAATTAATGTAAGCTTCCATTTTTGTACTCTTAACTTTAGTTCTTAGATTCTAAGTGCTATCGTTGGAGACTTGGCAAGGCTTCGTTACTTTAACTTGGAATAGATTCAAGATCTGCAAAATGTCTACATATTATTTTTTACTATCACAATTTTCGTTTTGTTTCTGATATTGACGTTAAATGCCGCATAAAATAACTAACATTCGCTCTTTCCACTCTCTAATTTAATTAAATCGTAACATGTAGATATCCTTGGGATACAAAATGTCGAAGCTTAAAGAACATGTGTAGATATGTTCCATCTATTGTGTTATGTTTGAAATTCTGCTTAAAACTTCTCGTCTTGCTGTGTATATAGGAAAGCTATATTTAGCATGTATAAGATTCTTATCAAATTTCATTCTGAAAATGTCACAAACAACAAACCTCAAATGACTTGCTTCGAACATTACTTTGATACTGAATACTAATTATACTTTAGAATTATATAAATTAATAATAAAAACGAGAGAAGACACCACGACATCTTCAATGAATGAAAAAGCAAAGAGAAACTCACGTAGTGTTAATTAATTATCGATAATGCTGATTATAATTAAAATCTAATTAATTATATATAATGAAACAGAGTCTGTAGCTCTCAAAGACGCATGCATACACTCGCAATCACACACATCCACACACATTCTGATTATGGTTCATTAGGAACGTATTTTCGTAATTAGATCGTTCTCATTTCAGCCCACATTCAGAATTTATCACCAATTTTCTCAGCTCAACATAATTTCTTTCTCCGTTTCTTTTCACAACGTCCATTGATGTGATAGCGAAGTTCATTCCATTTTCTTTTGCCGACCCAAACGATGGTTTCGACTCAAGTCGAGAGTCTATAAACACAACTGCCCACAAAAAGATGGTTGAGAAAGTTAATAGATGATCATAAATAAACTTTTATTATAATTGAATCTTATCATCAAATTATTCATGCCTTGAGAACACTTTGAACGCAAAATGAATTTGTGTCAAGGATGCTCGACCATCGAACCAAGAACTGAGCATCATTAAGTTGATTTTTTTATCAATATCGTAAAAAGGCTATTATTTAACGAGAGCCCGAAATCAGCACGAACAACGCAATGAATGATGAGAAAGGAAAAATGCCAATAGCATCATATCTCATTATATCGACCCCGATGACAAAAGAAGTCAAATTGAAAGATCAGCCAACAGATTTTTCACTTTGAAGGTTTAAATTAATGTTTTCCTTCATCATTCCCTCACACCATATTTTATTTATTTGTTTAGAATACAATGCTGATGAAGATAATGATGAAAACATTTCATGATAAGCTGCTTTACAAATGATTTTGATGAACGTTTGAAGGGCTCTAGTGAAACGCTTCAAAATATTAACCATAACCCGAGAATTTATTCAATTAATGAAGTTATCTTTATGAAATGCACAAACGTTGTCTTCTTATCGTTATCGTTTGGAATTAATATTGTTAGGCATGTTATATGCTAATGAACTTCTCAAGAGTTTTTCGCTATTGCGCAAACTTTTATCGGAAGCATCGAGTCGATGGGATGAGGATGAAAAAGAAACTTTCGTTCTGCTTAATGAGCGTTGGGAAAACTTTTCTTCCATTTCCAACTTTCTTTTTTTTATCTTTGCTATTCAAGAAAATTTTCTTCAAATTGATATTGCTCTCGAGTGCTTTTCTTTCTTGCAATTGTTTCAAAAAAAGCGAAAAAAAAACAGCGGATCAAGAGGAGGAAAGTTTGATTGCATCCGGTGTGTTGATTTTCAGACATAAAAATTCTTACGAGCTCTTGGGAGAAGTTTAGCACGGTTGAGATACGCTCAGAGGCAGTAGAACGCGGTTGTAGCTGTTTGAACATTTCAAAATGTTGATTTTTTAATTTTCTTTCATCATGAAGGCACATTGAGAGTTTTTTCGCTCATTTCCATTATCTAAAATTAAATAAGAAGTTTTATCCATTTCTCTAGACACATCTTACGAATTAAACTTCTTACATAAATTATCAAAGTCTGATGGTTAACATTATTATGTTAGACAATTTCTTATGTAATAAAACTTTTTTTAAGCTCTTAATTGTGTAAATTTCAAATAATAAAAAATATTTAAATATTTGTCTAGATAATTTTAAGAGATATGAAAATTATTTAATAATTCTAAGCAACTTCAAAATTAAGCCAAATGCCATCCTTCTTTACATTCATCAAAAGTTCATCGGGATCGATTTCAAGAACTTTCTCCGTTGACATTTTTGGGTCTAATGTTACCCTAAAATTCCTTATGATTTCGAATGTTGCTGCTTTCAATTGGAGTAGTGCAAATCTCATTCCAAGACCTAACAAAATCAATACAATTTAAAAGCGAATCCAATGAGAATTCTTAATCAAACTTACAGATTCTGGGACCATCACCAAAAGGAAGCAAAACACCTTTGTCTTTAGACATTTTAACCGCACCATGGTCAAACCTTTCAGGAATAAAGTCATCAGGGTCATGAAAATAATCTAATTTAAGAGAGAAAGAAATCACACATTTATTAAATGAAACCTTTCAAAAGAAGAAAAAAACTTTCCTGGATCACGATGAAACGACAAAATCGGAATGAAAATTCTCAACCCTTTTTCAATCAAAGCTTTGTGACCCTTAACACCCTCAATCTCAATCGATTCTGAACACTCACGATTACTAAATGTCAGTGGTGGGGTCAATCTCAACGATTCGTAAACTACTTGATCCAAATATGGAAGATCCATGAGTTCCTCGTATGTAATTTGACTTGAGTCACCAACAGCTTCTCTCAATTCAGCACGAAGTTTATCTTGTGCTTTTTGATTCCTTGCCAACTGTAAATGTAAATTGTTAAATCAAATACCATTGGTAGTAGTCTTTGTCATGTTCAGTTACTTACTTCAAGGAAAAGTGGTGCCAATGCGACTGACGAGGTGTCGTAACCGTCTGGGAATTGAAATTCAAATGGTTAGGAAAATACAATGAAAACAATTTCCAAAGATGTAATGGAAGATAAATCACCTAAGAAAAATGTTACACCATGCGATGCCATCTCAATATCTAAGAAATGAAAAATTTCCATTCAGACAATTGTTTCAATAAAAGAAAAGTTCAATTTGACCCAAGTTTGATTCAATCTACCTGAAATATTTTTTTTCTTTTTCAAAGAAATGATGTGAGATAGAAAATCGTCTCGTTCGATTCCATTTTCTGTTCGATATTTTATCGCTTCTTCCATTAAATATACAAAAAAGTCTTCAACATCTTGAGGCATTAAGCGCTTTGGAAGGAAACTTTTTGCTGCATCAGAAATGCTTCGTATCATTTTGTCTCCCATTAAAATGATTGCAGAATCATCTTTTGTGAATGAACCTCCATCAATAGCAAATATACAAGTTGCAACAGTGTCGCATGTATAACGAACACAAATATCACGAGCATTAAAAGTTTTTCTTGAATTTTTCTCAATTTCTTGTCCAATATAAATTGCAAACTTTCTTGCTACATCTTCAATCAGTGGAAAAATTGATTTCAGTTTATTCTGCGTCATACCAACTGCGACTTCCGTTCGTTTTTCCTTCCATTCATCATCTCTCATGACAAACGGGTTTAAGGCCATGACGGGATCTTTTTTCTTATTCGACTGTAATGAAAGCGAGGGATCAAAAGGTCATCCACAATCTATCTTCATTTAACTCACTAAAGTGCTGAACTCGTTGTTACGAAAATGCTTAAAGTCCTTAATCATTATTTGCTTTGTCAGTTCTGGATCAATGACCAATAGGTAAGGTGTTGTGAAATTGAAAAAACCCACGAATGGTGCTTTGTTTTTATAATCTCTAAAATTGTTATCGTTTCAGAACTTGTAACCGAAAATTGATGTTTGTAGACACACATGAGATTATGGATCATTTGTCTTGCACATGCATAATTTATGCATAATTTATGCATAAATTTTGCATATTTTTCAAGAATATTACATAAATTATGCATAAATTGTGCATAAATTATGCATAGATTACGTAAGTTTCTGTCTTGCACATGCATAATTTATGCATAATTTATGTAGTATTTTTGCATATTTTACGTAATATTCTTGAAAAATATGCATAATTTTTGCATAAATTATGCATGTGCAAGACAAAAACTTATATAATCCATGCGAATTTTATGCATACTTTATGCATACTTTATGCATAATTTATGTAATATTCTTGAAAAATATGCAAAAATTATGCATAAAGTGCATAAAATTCGCATGGATTACGTAAGTTTTTGTCTTGCACATGCAAAATTTATGCATAATTTATGTAGTATTTTTGCATATTTTCCGCTTGTACTGAAAAAGCTCAACAACAAATTTTTAAAAATGCGTCTGAAGTTCAAATGAGACTCTTTTTTCATTATTTTTAATCATTTGTGGCTTCATTCTATTGAAAAATGGTGGGAAATATCAATACTTCGAAAAGTTTTTTATATTTTTTCTTGTGTTCTCATACAAATCTCATATTTTCAAGTTTACACTCAGCTT
>CVRI01000073.1:145566-250427 GCA_900005825.1 Clunio marinus | reverse complement strand
GCGAGGGATCAAAAGGTCATCCACAATCTATCTTCATTTAGCTCACTAAAGTGCTGAACTCGTTGTTACGAAAATGCTTAAAGTCCTTAATCATTATTTGCTTTGTCAGTTCTGGATCAATGACCAATAGGTAAGGTGTTGTGAAATTGAAAAAACCCACGAATGGTGCTTTGTTTTTATAATCTCTAAAATTGTTATCGTTTCAGAACTTGTAACCGAAAATTGATGTTTGTAGACACACATGAAATGTTAAGAGAACGATACATACTCATAAATCTTCCCCACCTCATAGGTCAGGTGTTTTCTTTTGAAAAATGCTTCTTTCGTGTTCCCAAATAATGTAGGTTTCGGTCCAATGATGTTTCGTTTGGTGAAATATTGAAACTTTCTCCGAAAATAAACAAGACAAAGAATAATCGATATTGTTATTAGAAAAAAGCACGTCAATAACGTCATTGTGATGGAAAACATGTAACGACTGAAGTCAATGAAGAGAAAACTGTGACTGACATTGAACGTATTTAAATATAATCTTTCGAAATATTTTTGTTTCTTGGTACTTTGATAATGAGATTGGTGCGAATTGTACAAAAAAAAAAGAAGAATCGACTGATAAGACTTCTCAGATGAAGTTCAAATTTACGTTCACTAATAAAAATTTACAGACGGCTGGAATTGTTTCAGAAACAATTTCATTCACGAAAGGCTTCAACGAACGTTTGAAACTTTCTTCAAGGTTTTCATATCGATCGATTTTTCTTCTTCCTTTCCATCTCCATTTAAGACATGAAATTTAATTGTGAAAGTTTTCTTTTTTCTCTCTCAAGATATATTTCAGACCAAAAACCCTAACAATTAATTTCAAACTTTAAATCTATAAAAAAGCTCGTAATTTCTTTGCGAGAAATTTTCAATCGTTGGAAATATTTAATGACTTTGTTTTTATGGTTTTCTTTAATTCTGAATGTGAGAGATAAAGCAAATGCTTTTTTTTGCGACTACTTAGCAAAAAGTTTTTACGAGTCTGACAGGTTTGCCGTACCCTTTTACTGGAAAATAATGATAAAACTTTTTTAATGCTTTTCCAAATGAGAGATAATCATTTTGTGAGGAAAAGTTTTCCTTTTTCCTCGTATTGTTTTACGAATGTAGGTGGTACACGAGGGATTCCATAAATAAACATACGAGTTAAAAACATCTCAGGAAATGTTTCTTTATTTCTGTTCTCGAGTGTTATCAATGATCTGCCTTCAGCACGTGTGATGCTTTTGTTAAGAAAAACGGTGTGAAAGTAATTATAATTATTTTTTTAATGTTGTACGTTCACTTATTTTGTTAATAAATTCTTTTTTTCTTCATCATTTTCGGTTTTTTTGTTTTTATTACTAAAGGGTAACGACGGGATTTATCAACAATGTAAAGCAATTGAAAACACGATTGAGCTTTGGTGCTTCAGGGCTCCACATGCTTCCATAATCTTACTTCAAAAAGCTTAAGAACACTCATGAAATTCTCATTAAATATTATTCTTAAATCTAAATATTTTATCTTAGCGATTCGCTACATTTACCTCTTACCTCGAATTACCGTTTATATAAATAATAAGTACTGAGCCGGATGTATGTTTTCCAATTTATATTGAAAATTCACCAAGGAATTGGTTGATTAAACATTGACGAAAGAACGTCAGATAAAGCTCAAAGCAATCTAATGCTTCTATCAAAATCGCATCTATTTTATAGCAGACTTTTATATCGAGTATTGTACTTCGTGTTTCTTTAAATAAAAGCCTAAGCATGGATTTATTTTTATTGGAAAAAGGAAAGAAGAATCCATTGTCAATCGATCGTATTAAGTTCTCTTCTTCGATATTGGAATTTTTTTCTTTTTCTTCTTCAACTAAAAGATGCAAGAGATGTGCTTTGTTATGTTAGTTTAATCGTGTGGAAGAAGATTACTGACGCTTTTCTTTTCTAAAAATCGAATCAAAAGATCCTCCTTTCACTGATTTGTTTTAAAGATCTTCCATCATGTTAAGTCTCCAAATGTTTTAAAGCTGTAATAATGTTTCTTTAGAGTTGCAGTGTCGTTTATTTATTGGATACTCAACTCCCTATGCAATTATCACGCTTCAAAAAACGTACAAGTTTTAATTTTAAAATTCAATTTTCCACATCAGTGAGTATCTGGGAAGGTTCACAGACTGTGAGATGCAGAATTTGTGTCTTATTGAGAAGCAGCGGCTGTGATATTGCACCAAGAAGAAACAAGAAGGAAAAGTATGTTGAACTAAGAAGAACGAGGTGGAATATTAAAAAAGATTATAATCAAACATGCAAGGAATTCTCGTTTTTTAAATAATCATAAAGAAACTTCACGTGTTACTAAATTTCCCTTAAATTTGAATCAGAAATCCGATTATCTACTTCAAATTTTTTTTCAATTTTCTTGAACATCACATTAATTTAATCTATATAATTCAACGCAGCTGTTACATAATGATGATTGTATCGTTTGATGTTCTCCCTGCAATCTAAACAACATTTCAAGGTCCCCCAACAACTTCAGCAGTTTATGATTTTGTTCTTTTATCGAAAATCTCACTTAACTTTACCCCAGAACAAAAAAAAAAAGAAAAACTTTTCTCATTTTTTGCTTCTTTACCTTTTCTTGTTTTTCACATCTTTGTCTATTCTGTTTAGACAGCTCATTCAATTTACTTTCATCTGGAAGCGAGTCGTACGTGCGTATTTAAGATGGCAGCATAAAAAAATCCTAGAAGTGAAAAAGAAATCGTTTTATTATTCGAGACAAGTCTTTCCATTTCTCACTGATTGCACAACAAGAAAGAAACGCTTTTTTTTATTTAAACGCTTTTTGAATTCTGAAAGTGGACTTTGTTTTAATTTTTTTTTTCTTAGTTGTTTTCAAAGTTTGTTGCTTGGCGTAGAGGGAACGGTCGGGAGTAGATCCCGCTATGAATTTAGTTTTCATATGTAAAAACCCAAAGGCTATTGTTCAGTCTTCTTACAATTAAGGTTCGAGATGTTCTAAAGCATAAATGAAAACATTGGGGTTTCTGTTACACAAGCTCATGCTCTTTTGTTATTCTCCTCTCAACCACAAGGACCTCAAGAGAATCTTAAATGATGTTCTTTGGATGACAAAAAATAAGAGACGACACAATACAAAATCATTAAATGAAGCTCTAGAGAGTACAAGACATTTGCATACTTTTGCAATTTTGCTAACCTAAACATTTGGGTTTTCAAGAAACATCCTAACTTCGTGCCATAAATAAATTCACTTGGAGCTATTTACGTCTTGTTTTATGATAAAATTTAAATAACTTTAAAGTCGTTAATTTAATGAATACTCAGAAGATTACTGCTTGAATAATGGAATGTGACTTTCGTTCATGCTATTAAGTTATCTCTGAATGCATTTCCCGAACTCTTAGAATCGAAATAAATTACAACAGAAATATTCGCAGTCATCAAATTAGTTATAGGTCAAAAGTTTTCCTTAGGATTTTCATGTTCCGGGACGTTTGGGAATATTAGACAGAAAAGTTGGCTTGGTCACGTGATGCTTTGTTCGTCTTCTGCCTTTACAATTTGTAAGGTGAACTTCAAGTCTTGGAAATGGCAAGCAAATTGTACGTGACTATTTAGTTTCATCCTGTTCATGTTTTCTGAATAAAGTATCAAAGAAATTATTTTTATGTAACAGGAATTTAATATTGTAACAAGAGAAGTTGACAGAGATAAATTATATTTAATTGGAAGAGAAATCATAATGAATGCTTCTTGTATTTAGATCGAAAAAGATATTTCTTAGGCTTATTAATTTATCTCATTACAATTTTAAAGTGTTCATTAAAACGGAACATTTTTGTTTACAAATTGTAAACAGAGTTAAACGTAAACAATCAAGACAATAGAACCAGAAATTTAATTAATTCGAGAGAATGGAACACTTGTAATTAAGTTAGCAAATTAGGTATGTAAGCACATATGTGGTGTTAGACATAACTCAGCTGCAGTGAAGAATTTCCTTGCGTCTTGCGTTAAAACGATTCATAAGCAAAACGTCAAGGGATTGGAATGTTGATTTTATTGATTTTTATTCAATGCTTTGTAAACGAGAAATTATCGCTAAGGGAAGACGATAGATAGAAACAATTTGATTATTTAATTATTTAACATAATAAAGGCTTGAAGAGCGTATGAAAAGTTAAGATGAAGAAGAAAATATTTTTAAACCCTTAAAACCTTAATTTCATTTTCATCTCCTCGTCATTCTATTTATTGAGAAGGTGATGTGGTGATGTTTCCCTTACTACATTTTATAAAGTTTGCAAGTGGAAAATCTATGCTTAAATCTATTTTTATGTAGTCTATGTTGCACAACCCACATGTGAAAGTGATTATCCTTTCTATCTTGTAAATTTATTAAAACCAAAAGGGCTGAGACATTAATGCTTATGAGCTCAAAAATTAATGTAAGTTGAATAAATTTAAGTCATCAAAAAGTACTTTTTCCTCAGCACACTACTAGCATTCAAGTTTAAAATACAAATTGAAATAAACCCTTTCATTTTCTCGTTTAACCAAAATTTCATTTCTGTGGTCAAGAAAAGGTTTTAGAACCTAAAATGAATGCAAAAATTTGGAATGTTTTACGGTTTTGTTCTCGAAAATGTATGTTGTTGAAATACATTTCCGACATTAAAGTTTCATTAAATACCAAAGTGTGTTATTAAAATTCAAATTAAATAAAGAAGGAGGAACGAAATTGCTATTGATGAAAAGGGGGATTTAAACGAAATTCCATTTATGTGATCTTCAATATCAATTTCTCCAATTTTAAATTCCCGATTGAATGATGAAGAGAAAAAAAGTAAATTGATTTTTTTTCTCATTACTCTACAATTGCTGCAATAATAATCAATTTCAAGTCGCTCGACATTTTCAGCAACGTAAACAGTTTTTTTTCTCTTTAAAATCTTTTATAGATCAGATGTACATCTTATCTAAATGCTGGGAGTGAATAAATAATTTTAATGAGATTTTTTCTTCAATCTCTCCTTGTATGAGCAAAATTGTTATGTTGTGATTAAAGATTTTCTCGAGAATGATTATTGAGACATCAAAATGAAAAGCAGTATCTATTTATTGAAGTGAAGTTCAATCAATTTATGATGAAGAAACCAAACTCTTAAAACCCTTTTTACACAACTTAAGATTTACTCATATATTCAATCTCATATTGATGAATAAATGATAATAGAAAATAACGAGCTTCGAAGCTTTTGAGATCTTGCAAAGATTTAACGAGAATATTATCTATTCAAACTTCTTTCTTATCTTCGAGATTACTTATAAAGAAGATATTACAAAATTTGAATTGTTATAAACTTTATAAAGCTCTCATTTTGAATTTGATAACATGAAAAATCGCAAGTCTTTAAACCCTTTAATCTATTTTTGTTGTAAAACGGGTCCATTAATCAAATTGATTGAGTTGAAGTGCACTTTGGAACATTCGCTTTGTTTGTGTTTTTTGCTGCCTTTAAAAATAGCGACAAGCACATGTTGTGATGAAGAGTGAAATGAACTGTAAAAATTCTCATATTGCAAAATTCTGTTTATTTTCTATGGAATTTCCAATTTGATAATGAATTTTCCTTGTTTTTAAAGCTTAAACTGATTCTGCACTTCATAAATTTGACTTCAAAACTTAACTTGAATATTTTTTCGCCTCTGCTTTTGGCATTTTTCTAAATTGTTTTTCCCCCTTCATTTTTCAATATCATCAGGAAATGTAAATGTTGGGAAGTATTGAAGCCATCTGTTTTACTTCAAGTTTGACTCTAGAAGCTCCTTATTTGTGTCTTCAAATGTTGAGTATAGAATCCTACATTATTGCAATAACATGATGAAAACTTTACCAATGCTTGAGGTTCCATGAAAATCATTGAATTGAGCAATTGCTACTTGAATAAATATAAAGATACTCAATAAGCTTCTGTTTCCAATTTAATTTACTAAAATGTTTGATAGTCATTAACGTAATTGAAATTTTGTCCTACCTTCGTACTTAAATAAATAAATAAACTCAATAGTTGATTGAAAATATTTCGATATCAATCAGGAAAAGCAAATCAAAGGCAAAGATGGAATTTTGTGTCAAGATAAAAGTAAGAAGGTTTTCAAAATCTTTCTCAATGTTGTTTTTATTAAGTTAATTAAATTGTCATTCTAAATTTTTCTGCAGTATCAGATCAAATTTAAATTGAGGTTTGACTGTAACGTAGTCATGCATAACGTTCAATGTTTTTCATTCTTTATTTCAAAAATGTACAAAGAATAAACATCAACATTTTATCTCATGACATTTTTTAAGTGAAAGCAGAATATGACTTCTCTGTTTATCGACAAAATGAACTTATGAATGTATGCTATGAGCATAAGGTACACATATTCATACAAACATATGTAATCATGTTGAAGCAAAAGCTACACCATAATGTTTAATGTTAATTTCTTTATGTTCTCACAACATGAATTGTGATTTCAACCGTTGTACCGAACAGCCACTTAAGGATTTCTCCATCAAAACGAATTTCTCTCTAGAGCAAGCTAAAGGAATAAAAGGAAGGTATTTGCATAATTTTGTAGTTAAGTGATCTTCAAGCAAAGTTAGTTTTGAAAAGATTGTGTACACATGTTAACTTTATACCTTTATTAAATGCAACTTGGTGGGTGGTTTTGCAACGCAAGTTTTTCCTTCAGGAAACAAAGACTTATATTAAATGTAGTTTTATTAAACTTATGTTGCAAAACTTTTCCATGTTCACAACTGTTTCGATGCTTTAAGGTTGTCAAGACTCGAAAATATAATAATAAAAATGAAAAAAAAATTCTTAGCATAAAATCAAATAAAAGCTTTGTTCGTGTACTCTAAGTAATGTAATGAAAGAAATGCACAATATCGATTCTGTTTTTTACTGTCTTCATCTCATCTTGTGAAGCTTGAAGCGCCAACAATAAAAGATGACAACATAGGATAACAATTTTTATGAGGGCCTTATCAATAAATCCTGAAATGTATAAAAGAAAATTGTAAAAATATTTTATCCTCGTTGTAAAAATCTTGTAAAAGTTATTAGAATTATTTATGGGAAAACGCACTTAAAAAAATTATGATGTATTGTTGTATGATCGTGAAGGAAAAAAATTATATAAATAAAGCAAAAACAAGAGGAAATTTATGTTTTTTGATAGATGCTCTACAATCAATCTTACGCGTATTGTCGTCATCTCATTAGTAAAATGCGGGTCATAAAAGCATTTCACTTATTTCATTTCATTATACATTTCATTGCAAAAAGATTTGATGTCAGCTACGATGAATTGTGACGAAAATTAATGGTCAAAAAAGGCACAAAATTTCTCCGTCCTTGTTATTAATGAATGTTTTCACTTCATTTGACATCAAATCGTCTTTTAATGGTTCATTGAATTGTGATGGAAAAGTTAGAGATCAAGGGAGCGTTCAAGTCGTAAAGTGCTTTCCATTGTAATGTTAATCCTGAAATCTTAAAGTCGTTCATCCAACATTTTTAAAAGGTCATGCTTTGAAAGCTGAAATAATCTTCATTGATGTCACTTGACGATAGATTTTGACATTGACATCGATACAAAAGTTTAATTTTCCATCAAATCAAAAATTGATGTTATCTAACTTATTTGACACATTTTTCTTTAAGTTTAAATAGGCAAATCTGCATACCTGATTCATCACAATTTTGATTAATTATATTTCTTTAAATACAACTAACAGCAAATGATATAGTTGAATGAATAAACATGAGTCTGAAATGAAGTATCTTCGCTTTAAATGCTTTGACTCATTTCTTTATACACCTACAGAAAGAAGCAAAAAAGAACTCACAAAAGCTACTAAGCATGAATTTTAATTAAAACGAAATTAAAATTCTGGGGAAGGTTCTTTAATGATGTTACACATGTATAAGTTAAAAAAGATGTAATGTTGCTATAAATAACATTTGTAATTTTCTTTTTCATTTCCATTTCATGAATAATAAAGTCACCGACATTTTCCGTAATTATTTCATATTTTTTTCTTTATGATAAATTAAAAAATCATTTACAAAGCAAGGATAACTGTGATTATAATTAATTAATCGCATTGCAACTGAATACTCAGCAATATATTTCAGAAATGATTTGTTCTGTCTACACAATTATTTTTATTTTTAATGATAGGAGCTTTGATATCTATATTTAAATACTATTTTCATGTGGCTGAAGGGCAAATAGAATCTTTGAACTATACTTGAATGAATTAATAAACTTTACATTATTCTCACAAGCTGAATGTTTCTATACCAAATTGATTTTAGGTAACCGAATTCAAAGAAAAATGAAGGAATTTTGGTAAATTCCAAAACAGTTTCATGATAGAGTCACCACTTATACGAAGCTTATCGAAGCAGAATGACAAAGTGGCTTTACTGTGCTTGTTGTAAAGTGTCCAAATTTCTGAAATGTTTTGTTTGGAAACTTGTGAAACAAATGTCGTCAAAAGTTTACTCTGTCGTAATTGTTACCAGCATGCTTTAATACTATAAATAACTACACTTAAACTTTCAACTATTCTACTGAAAACGAATACGTAGATGACATTTTAATAAAGCGTAAGACAATAAATTCATTCTCTTTCATAGAGTGTAACATTCTGACAGAAGTTATCAAGCCGTGAAGTGACGTTCGAACAACGGTTTGTGAATCGTGACTATGACAATTTGCGATTAAAACATGCAGAAAATTTTATAGAATTTTATCTTACGAAGCATATTTTATAAAAAGCAAAACTCAGCTTAAAATGAATGCAAGTTTGAAATACATTTTGGTCATATTTAAATTGCTTGTTGCTTGGATGCAATACATATCTATCTTCAAAGACCATTAAATATGTCAAATAAATGCATCTAATGCTATATTTAAGCTTCATTATAAATTATCAATCCCTCTCCATTCATTTCCTTCCTGGAATTCTCTCACCACCCTCCACACTGCTCGTGCTTTGTGTTTGATCTTTTATGCCAAGAAATAAAACCAAACATAAATTTATATGAGAATTCTTTTTATTTATCTTTGTTTTCAATTCACTTGCAAAAAGCTATAAAAAGCGTTTCATTCAAGTACATGAAAGAAATGAAGAAATGAAAAATTTAATTAATGCCATTTCAGAAAGCTTCTACGTTTTTTTTGTCATTTCATTCAGGGGAAGCTGCTGTTAAGAAAATTAAATAATTTATTCATCCTATGCTGAAAATTAAAATTTCTCTTTGTGAAATGAACAAGATACATAAATACGAAACATTAATTATGCTTGCACTTAAACATAAACACATTTTAATAATTTATCATTCTTTCCTTCTCTCATCAACGTTGCGTGTCTTTATCACGTCATTTATATTATTTATAAGTATTTTTATGTTATCATAATTTTTGCCTTTATCGAAATATTCTTCGAGATTCTTCTCGCTGCATTTAAAATTTTGATAACTTGATTTTATCGATTCCCTTTTCAAATACTCAAGTATTAAAGGCTTAAATCAAATGAAACGTCACTCACCGATAATCACTGATAATATTTTTAAGATTGCACTGACTATAAAAACTCCTTACAAAGCAATTTTATTTCACACTCGTTTGAAGCAAAATGCTCGGAAAAGTCGATTTTGTTGTTCTTTCATTGGTTGTCATTACCAATTCAGTTCATTTGAACTCGGAGAATCTTTCAGAATATCCGCTTCCATTAACTGGACTTGATATTCTTGATGCAGATCCGTTTATTGTTGGGGGAAGTGCTGCCAGTCTGGGACAATTTCCATACCAAGCAGCCCTCCGAACACCTGCGGGATTGTTTTTCTGCGGTGGTGTTATCATTTCCAATGTAAGAATTATTTGATTAATTTAATTCTTTGCATCCGACATTGAAAATTATTTCACAGCGTTGGGTTGTTTCAGCCGCTCATTGCACTATCAATCGTGATTTAATCATCAGTTTCCGAGTTGTTGTGGGAACCATTAATCATTCATCTGGTGGCACTGAATTCACTCTGAGTCGAGTTGTCAATCATCCAAATTATAATGCAGGAACAATTGCTAATGAGTGAGTTTGTGAAGTTAAAGAAAATGTTTTAATTTATTTCATTACAAAAAGCGCAAATTAATTGTTTCCAGCATTTCACTAACACAAGTTGCAGGAACTTTTGTATTCTCTGGAACTGTTAATCAGGTTGCTATGGGATCAGCGTTTTTGGGTGAAAATGAACATAAAACTTTAAAAGAACTTTCATTAATGAAATTAAATTAAATTAGGTGGTGGAGTTAATGGAAATGTTGCTGGTTGGGGTGCGACTGCTACAGGAGGGCAACCTACAACCCAACTGAGATGGTTCCAAACAACTTCGATTACAAATGCAGATTGTCGAAATCGTTTTAATGCTGCTGGCGAAACGAGAGCTGCTAGTTTGGTATTTGATCACAAAATGTGTTCATTTACTCGAAACGGGCAAGGTAAGTCAAGCATTTTATTAGTCAAGTGAAGAAGCTGAAATTTTGGAATTCTCTTAGGTTTCTGTCAAGGTGACAGTGGGGGTGGTTTTGTTTCTAACAACGTTGTTCACGGAATTGTCAGCTGGAATATTCCATGCGGTCGTGGAGTCCCCGATGTCTATGACAGAGTAAGAAACTCTTTAAAATATTTTTTCTGCTTTAAGTTCATTTAAAATTAAATTTTCTTTTCAAGATTTCTTCACACCGTTCCTGGATTAATTCAATCACGGGATTGTAAAGCATATTTCATGACTTTTAATTAAGACCTTGAATAAAAAGGAAATTACTTTTGAAAATTAAATCAGCAGCTTTCGTTTATTACGATATAAAATTTCTCAGATTGTGCTTTTATCTTATCGTTAATTCGTGGAGCTTTATTTTTATATTTTCGCGAATGAGAAACAAAAGCAACGTTTTTAACTTTTGTATGTTTCTATATGTACGTAAATTACAAAAATGAATCTTTTAAATATTTCTAAAGACTTCTCGTGATTTCCTTTAATCAACTTGAAGGAAATTTTAAATTTTATTGATTTTTTTTTAAATTTTCTAGTTACAACTTTAACATTAACAAATTCATTCATTTCTTTTTTTAAAATTAAATTGAAACAACCTCCAATTTGTGTTGGTGTTTAGGCTGGAAAAACTTACTAAACGTGACAGCAGTTTCGGCATTTTTTCAACTCACTATTGATTAGCAATGAGTTGACAACGTGAAA
The DNA here is from genome assembly GCA_900005825.1 of Clunio marinus. Classification (NCBI taxonomy): domain Eukaryota; kingdom Metazoa; phylum Arthropoda; class Insecta; order Diptera; family Chironomidae; genus Clunio; species Clunio marinus. The sequence continues at coordinate 239,053 of CVRI01000073.1, read as the reverse complement.
TCAGTCAGAACGTGTCATATTGAATTTAAAGCAATAAAAAACTCCTATGCTGACGTAAACATAAATATATTTCAATTCTAGACGATGCATTCAATGCTCGAGCATTAATTATATAATCAACAATCGAATACCAAAGTTTTAAAAAAAAATTTTGAACTTCAATAATCGAATGATTTAATAATTTTTATTGGTTGAAAATTATTAAATTATTCTCGCTCCAATTTCTCATTTTTTCAGTTTAACAAAGTTTTTCTGTAAACATGAGTGGAGTGGAAGAAAGATGGAAAAAAGTTGTATGGAAAGTTTAAATCAATTATTGAATAATCGGATGTTGAGGTTGAAATATGAATTTTCCAACGAAAAAGGCAAACATGATTTCTATTTATTAAAAAAAATTCAACCACGAACTCAACAATAATCTGAAAGTTATTGTTGAACGAATCATTGGTGAAACTCTACAATAATGCAAAATTCGAAAGTATAAAAATTACTAACTAAATGATATTTCCTGTACGTATTCAGAGGCTACAACTTGAATATGGGCAACCATAAAACGTAAAGCTTATGAATGGACCATAATGACCAGCAATTGAAAGTTATTATCATAGAACTCTCATGCAATTTGTTTGAACATAAACGAATTGGATTTGTAATGAATGTCACGTAATGCATGTGAGATCTGCTCGTTCACAGTAATGATCCATTATCGTAATTAAATTTTAAACATTTCAAATACTATTTCTGAGTTCAATAACAAATATTTTATTCATAATTTGAATTGAGCTGTAAAATTCTTCATTTTGAATAAAAATTTGAGAATATTTCCAATTCTTATTTGTTGAATTTAACTCAACTTCGTATTTACTAAAGATTTAAATAAAACCTCACAAGAAGCACATAAATTATCTTTTAATGTTGATTTCAAAACAAGAATTACAAATTTATAAATTCAGAGAAAATATTTTTATGCTTATGTAAACTCAACACACGTTACTCAAGGCAATTTTAATTAAAATGATGTAAAGTTTTTACTCGAGTAAAGACATTGCCATGCCTTAATATCTCTTCATTACTCTTGTCAACATCTTTGTCATGTTATATAAAATTTAACTTTTTGCCCATAATTTAAATTCCTCAAAACCTCTAAACAAAACCTAAACCGTTGAAGAATTAATGTTATTAAATCAATTAATTTCCTAACTCAACGAAAATTCTTGAACCTTAAATAAGAACCATAAAATTTTCCTTGGCGGTTTTCTACTTGAAAGAAAAAAGATATTTAATCCCTTTGTTGGTGTAACTTTAAATGGGATCTAAAGAAAGACAAAATGCATCAAAGCAAACATCGAGAGAGAAATTATGGAATGTAATTTGTTAACTTCATTCTTTACCTTCTTTCATTTTTCTTTCAGCTTCGAGGCGATCTCAATACTCGACTAACACTCACACATGCTTGAATTGAGATAAATCTTTCTCAATATTTTTCCCTGATGATATATTGAAGATAAAATTATTCTCATTTCCTGGAAACACGCAAACCCAACCGTTCGTTGAAGACAAATCGATAAAAGAATGACGACGACAAAAAATGAAGAAAAGAAACGAAAACTTTTCAAAGTCTAAAGTTCCTTGAGAATGTTTTCAATCTCGAATAAAACTGATGTTGTCGGTGATGAAGGATGAAGGTGGATGTATTGATGAATAAGCACAGCAGATTGTTTGAAACTTTAAAGAAGAAAAATGTCGACGTCGACATCGTCGCTTTATTAACTGATAAACTTCATAGATATGTTTGTAGCTTCATTGCCGCCTTTCTCGAATTTCCAAAATAAAAATATTTACAACAATAAATTTCAAACCCTAAACTTAAAATCGGAATCCTTTAAATTCGCTTCAATCCATTTCTCAATCTTTTGAGACATTTCACTTGTCAATTCGCTATTCTTCTCTGTGCTGCCAAGGCGAACGAATCCTTGAGCGCCCGTTGCAAGAACTTTCACATCTATTAAATCTTTTCCGTTAAGGGCAGGATTATTCTTAAAATTTTGAATGCTGAGATGATCTAGCAGTTTTGGTAAATGTTCTTCTTTTAGCGGCTTCCCCAGGAAACAGGCAAGCTGCTTCAGAGAACTTTCCAAATCTTTGATCAAATCTTCGTAGAAAAGAAATAAAACATTTTCGTCATGACGATGACTCCAAGCATCCTTAATGTGTTCGAAGTAAGGGCTCCAATGTACTGTAAGAATGGAAATGCGAAAGGAGAAAGACGACAGTTTTAAATTTCCCGATGAAGCATGCAAAATAAAAAATAAAAAATATAAAATGGAAAATGGTTGAAAGCTCACATAAATCTTTAGTAAAATATTCAAAGAATGTATTGAAATCGTTGACATATCCTTGCGTTCGATACAATTTATTGAGATGATAATATGAAACCACGACGTCTTTTGGATGTCTCGCTACATAAACGACTTTGGCGCGCTTTTCCATTATACTCGGTGGCAGCAGCTTAAAGGGTAAATGCGTCTTGACGAATCTTTGTTGTGTCATTTCAGGCAGAAACTTATAACCCGGCACGGAAATCTTTTCAATGAAATCTTTCTTCCATTCCTCTTCATTCTCTTCCAAAAACTTTGCTTTCATTTGGTCATGCATATAAAGATGGAATCTGAAATAGATTAAGCATTTGTATCAGCTGCATGTTATGTTTGTTTTGTATTTTATCCAGACGTGACAAATAACATAAATCGATATCAAATTTTTGTAATTGAAAGCTGAGTTGTTTAGAAGGTACACCTGAAACATGTAAATCTGAGTGTTCGAAAATTTATCAGTCTAAGAATTTCCCTGGCAAAATAACTAAGCTTATCTTCGAAGCATGTCTGTTTGATCAATCAATGTAAACAAAATCTGATAAATTTGCTCGAATATCCCCTTTTGATGTTTATTGCTTTACTTACCTGCCTTTAAGGCATTCTAAAAATGTTTGTTTGTTTGTTCAAATCCAAGAAAGTATTTTCGAAAGCTTTTCTTGCTAGAAAGAAAATTCACATAGAAAATATTGATTTCCATCCTTGTGCATGTTTTCTTTTATCAGAAAACGATGTAAATATTTGTCAACCCAAAAACTTCTAAGAAGCAAAAAAGAAATTTTTGATAAGATTTGATTTAATGTTGGTCCTTCCATCTAGACTTAGAAGGGTAGAAATATTGTTCAAGGAAAATCTAAGTAGAAGCTGAACAAGGTAATTTGAAAAATCAAATGTTAAAATTTTGTTCATGATTTCTGCTGTACAAGGCAAAGCATGCTTCATTAGTATTTCCTTCAAGCAACGTGACCCAAAAATGAATCGGAACACCTCAATTGACTTCTCAACATTCAGCATTGAAACGAGAAAGTATCCTCCCAGCAATTTGTCACCACTTCAGTAATGAAAATGCTTAAAATTCAGTTAAATCATCTATAATGACGTTCTTTCATCTCAGTGAATGATTCTGAATTTTATATTTTTCATCGTTTTTCCTTCCCTCACTCTCTCTCTCTCTCTCTCTCATTTCAGATAACGAGGGATGCAAAGCAAATAAAATCCCAAATTAATCAAAATAAGTATTTTGCATACTTTAGTTTCATACTGATCAAGGGTTTGTCTACTCAATCAGCAAATTAAATTAACTTGGGATCAAAAAACTTTTGATTGTGTCTTTGAATGTACATAAGTAAGTGTTTGAATCTTTCAACTATTGTAATAAAACATAAACAAGTTTATTGAAAATTTTCTGAAAAGGGTTGTAAAGTTTATTTACCATACACTTACAATTTCGTGAAAATTCGAATTTCAAACAAATGGAAAGCAATTAAGACAAGGTGGAAAATTTCTCTCGCATTTTCATTGGTAACAAACCAAAATGCAATTTCAGTCAACAGAATATAAATTGAGAAAACAATGGCGAAACGGAAAATGCGACCGCTTGTAATTGACGTTTTATTATTTGTTGACGTCTAAAACTGCTATTTTGCTTTCTACTGAAAAACGCGCCCAACCCATGCAATTAAATTCACGGTGGCAATTCCACAAGCTAAATAATTATATTAACACATTAAATGCATTTTTCACTAATTTCCCAGCATCACAAATGAACGAAGGAAATTAAATTAAAACTGATAATTACCTTGATGTTGTACAAGTTGAACAATATGAAACAAATATAATTAAGAAAAAAAAAATTTGGTCGGTGTTGGTGGCTTTAAGTTAGAAGCTTTTAAAGTAATTTCATTAAGAGTTTAAACAAAACCTTAAAATTTCCATTCCAGCAATTGCTTCATCAACTTTAGACTCCAATCAAGACAACACAAAGCACTAGACTGCTTTCTCTCTTCACTCTAATGCTCGCAGTATAAATATAAATCTCAAGCGTCCATTCAGCTGTAACTCGACAGATAAAACAAAATAAGAAACTTGTTAAATCGAGTAGAAAAATTAAAGTGCTTTCAGCTCGTGTTGAAAAACTCTTGAATAGTTTTTCGAGAGCAGTTAAAAGAAAAGTTGAAGATGGGAATAAGAAATTTGTTTTTCTTGATGTTTATTTTTATACACGATCATGCAATGCAGCACCTGCTCAACAATTTATGTCTTCTCGAAATATTCTAAGAGAAGCATTTGAGAAATATTTCTTCGCAAACTATTTAACTTACTATTGTTATCTTCGTTATAAATCCGTTTATGTACATAAATATATATAACAATCAATAATCAACAGCACAACAAGCATCATCATTGTCGTCTTATTATTTTTAATGAGACTGCTTCTCCATAAAGCTTTGGAGATGCTTCTCTCCCTTTTATATTTATTATTTCTGAAAAGACATTGACATCCGTCAATATAAATGTCTTTAATGATGCGATAGAAATACATAAATGAAAATAATGATTTCTCCCTTCAGTGTAAACATTTCTGTTGTGTTACTAATGTCATCTATTGAAAACATTCTTAGACATGTGTGTAAGTGAACAACAATTATTTGCAAAGAAAAGAAGCTTCAAAATAACATTGTTATGCAAGCTAATGATAAGTCAAAGAAGGTTGCCTGATAAAGCTTTTGACAAACCTAATTCACTTAATTTTGAAAATTTCTTCTTCGTTAGAAACGGTCGCTTAGTAACTCGTAAAGATTTTTCTCATTTATTCAGTTTCGAAACTACAAAAAGATTTTCTATAATCAATAAAGAACTTTGTGAAAATTTAATTCATTGCGAAACCCAAAACCAAATGTTAGAAAAAGGGAATATCGATTTTTTGCCTACCAATTTTCATCTCACCACAACAAGAACACGACCGAACACGAAATGATTCAATTAATTAACTAAGCCCGTAAGCAAGCTGAAACTTTTTCTATTGACTCAACTTTTTCTATCACTTCTTTTCGTTTCCACAAAAATGAATCGAAAGATAATCCCTCAACTAAGCAAAAGTTTTCCAATATAAAATGAAAATGGTAAACTTTTCACTATGACGACATAAAATTGGAACCATCGTAACGACATCAAGTCGTTTCAATTTTTTCTACTTCTTCTCCTTTTTTTCTGGTCTAGTTATGTTCATTGTTCCCACATCGCACCTGCTGAAAATTGCAAAAAATTGTTCTTAAGAGAAAGAATGGAAGAATACGAAGTTGAGCATAGTGAATGTAAAATCGATTTTATCGTAAAAAACGGAAATAAAAAATTTTCATGACTCTGATGATGATCATAAAAAATTTATCAACTTTCATTTGTTGATGTTAGATATAGCTTGAGATAGACACTTAAATACAGCATCAGCGGGCTTCAATCCATCTCTGGAAAAGTTTTTCGAAGAACTAAATAAATAAATATATCAGAGAACGTCGTACATATGTCAATATGATGACAGAATTCCTTTTAATCACATCACATAAATACGAAAATATTAATCCTACAGGTGCTTCCTATATCAGCAATGCTTTCAAAATTGATTGATTTGATTGGCAAGTGATTGATTTTTTTTACAACGATGATGACGAGAAGTTTAATGCAACAATTCTCCTTTCTTGGCTTTCCACAATTGATTTCCTTCTGAAAAGAAAGAAAAATTGTATATATTGGGGTTTGAGAAAATAAATTGGGTAGATGATGAAGGTAAATCATGATGGAAAGGATAAAAGGGATATTAGTGGAGGAAAACCCTTAATTTCCATTAAATTTGAATCAAACTGCGTCGAGATTTCAAACGCAAACACTGAATGTTTCTTTTCTAAACATGTCTTAATGGAAAAGTTTGACTCTGGCTGTTTCTCATTTTTTTTTATGTTGATGAACTTCTCCTTCTTTTTTCTGCCATTGCCATTCTTGCTTTGAGAACCATGGGGAATTTCAATTCCTCTCCGCAATAAATCACCAAGTTCACTTTCTTCATGGCTATGGGAACTTCTAATGGACATTAAAATAAAGTTCAACACCTTTTCCCTTTTCGCATTTGCTTTGTTATGGACTTTCTTCCATTTTTTCTTCTTTCTTCCTTTCTCACTTCAATAACAAATTTTCTTCTAGTTTTCTTTTTTATTTTCGTTTAACATTAAAATTCTTTCAAACCCGAAAATCTATTTTTATTGTATCAATACATCCCTCGAAGAAAAACTCTGAGACTGCCGATGAAAAGATAATTTATAAAACACTTCTACTCTTGTGCTTATATTTGAAAACATGAATCTTCTTTTACATTTGCTTATCCACATTGAGTCTCCGAAAACGTTTTTTTGCTCTTTTAAAACAATCTTATCGCTTCAGCATTTTTTCCATCGTCTTCTTTGTTATATATTCTTAAGAGGACTCGAGTTTATTGCGTATAACGATAATGGTGTTTATCTTTAACAGGCTCTAAACTTAGAAAGCATTTTATATGTCTTACATAAAAAAGACTAAACATTTTATTCTATTTAAAAAATTGAGAAGAATAAGATTGAATGAAGAATTGGAAACAACAACAATCTTAAAAAGATTGATAACAAAAATATTTCTGATCGATGAAATCTTTTCTGATTAGTTCTTAAGCTTTAACGAGATGTATTCAAAAATTCTTCCTATTAAACATTTTTTAATCATAAATTTTTTTAATTAATAAAATAATTGAAAAAAAAGTTTTAAAGCTCGAACATAATGTAAAAAAAAGTTTGTGAAAAGCATTTGTGAACATTTTCTGATTTACCATGAAAATTTATGCAAAACTCAATGAAAATATGACGCAAAAATATTTTGTTTTCTTTCTCATTTCCATAACGACATCGCTTGATTGTTGGATTGTTGATCCCTCAGAGAAATATGTAATAAGGAAAAATGTGAGAAATTCCATGTCGGTTCATAACGACAGAAATGGAAATCAAATTAAAATTATTTCCTCATCCCTTGAAGGAAAAAACCACAGCAGTCTTTACTTAGTTCAAAGTTGACTCTACCAATGCAGAATATTTTCCTTCCTCATTGTTTATGATTGAAATATCGCCCGAAGTATTTTACTGACTGTCTTCTCCCTTTTCTACTTCTTTGTTGAATGTTGGTTTGCTGATTGTATTCTTGATGTAACGAATGAAGGTCATTAATCAGTTTATTCGTTGATTCATTCACCCTGCGCCCTTTCACACTGCAAATCAGTATCTATTGTCATTTGTTTTACTTTTCTCTATCTTATTTTATATGAAAAGTAGAAAAAGTAAACGTGAAGACAGAACAATGAATAAGTTCTGCTTTCTTTCCTTTCTTCTGAAGCTTCTTAGAAAGATTTTTCATCAAATTATAAAAACAAATGTTTGGAATAATGGAAAGTTGAGATAATTGTGATTCAGATTTGTGTTGAATGTGAGTGATGTGAGAAAATTTTTACCATTTAGTTTCTTATGTCAACTCTCATGAAGTCAACACTATAAGATGAAAACTTCTTCAACATAAGCAAATGTCTTTGAGATTTTTCGCTTCGCGAACTATGTATTCCCGTCACACGTTGTCTTTTATACTTTTATGAAGTGCGGAGTGCTTACTGTTGTGATTTTTTCAGATTTGCATATAAATGACTGAGAAAGTAAAACTTAATAGAAACCAGCACGGAGAAGCACTTTGGAGAGAAGCTTTAACAGAATTTAAACGTAAAGCTTCGAGCAGGGATCAATGGGAAGGAGAACGAATAAAAGTGATAAAATAAAAGCAGAAGATTGTTTTCCAAATAGGAGTAATGCAAAATATTAATTCAGAGAAGTTTCTCTCAATTCTTTTTCGTCGTTTTGTTTATTTAATATACAAAATATTTTCATAGATATTTCTTTTGAAAGTCTCAAGAGAGTTGTAATTAAATTCAACATAAAATCAACCTTCTTTCTAGCTTCATATTGAATGTTTTCAATTACTTTTATTTATTTATTTAAACCGATATTTACATTGACATAACGTTACCTGCATTCAAATAACGCAAAGAACTCATCTGAGTTTGAAATTCACAACATCATGTCGTAAATTAAGAATTATTTACTCTTCTTATATCTCATGATGTGAATTATACATTCAAGTCGCATACAAAAATGCTGAATCTTGCTTTAAATCATTAGAGAACTTAAAGTTTCTCATTTCTGTTTAACTATTAAATTTATTTAATCACATAAGTTTGTTTATATGCGCCGTACATATTCATCGTGATAAATGACATTCATGGTGAACAACAAATTCTGAATAAAAGACACAAAAGCTACTCGCTGCCTAGTGATTCATTATCATATTTGCAGTCCTATCACGATTTAAAAAAAGGACGCTTTTCAAATTCATCAGAATAAAAGCAAACAGTTTTTCGTATTACCTTAACAAGACCAATGTCATACAACTTTAATGAAATTAAGTTGAAATTCGAACATTAAATTATTATTGTTAAAAGTTTTTTGATTCTAAAAGTGGTTGCTTAATGATAATTAATAAATTTAAGATGATTTCAAACGAATTAAAATATTTTGACTCATTTGTTGTTTAAGTTTCGAAGTTTTATGTCCCACCCCTCTCAGCCCTGTTTAAAAGGTGCAAAGTTCAGGGTTTCACGCACACGTGTTATTGTTGTTTATGGTGTTTTTATCCTAACCCATAAAAATTAAACAAGTTGCTCCAATTTAAATTTTGCAAGAAAAATAAGTTAAATCTAATTTCTACCGACAAAATGTTAGTAAATATTAAAGCTTTTATACAAATGAATTATAATTAAAGTTTAATTACAAGAGTTCTGTAATGATTCACTTAATTTTGTTTTCTTTGTTACGTAGATTCTTTGTCTGAAAGCTTCAAAGAGAATTGTGACGTGAAAGAAAGAAGTTTGTTGCAATTCATTGTCATTTTCTTCTCATTTTAATTTCCTTTTTACAGATATCGAGTCAAAGAAAGGATATAAAAATTACTCGAAGCATTTGAAGTCTTACCAAACATAGCTCAAAACCTGACTTGTGAGACGTTTTGAATCCTTTGTTCTGATGATATTACCGCTTCTTTCTAAAGGTATCAAACTTTTAGTTAAAACATTAGTTCAACAATTGCGGTAAAGGAAAGGAAAAAAAGAAATTTCAATGAGATTATCTTAATAAAATCTTTTCAGAGTCCTTCCAGTCAAGATTGCTTTTAATCTTAATAAGATGATTTCTGATGAAACTTTCCCTATTCATTTAAACGACGACAACAGTTACGATGACAGGAATACATTCACAGATGCTTTTGATCTTTCAAACTTCTCATCAGATTTTTGTGTAAGCAACGCCACAAACTTAAGCAGCAATCCATCTTCAAGTCAATGTGGCCATCCTGAATTCTCATTCGCATCGACTGAAAAGAGTAAAAAGAAAATAATTCTTCCTCCTCCTGAAAAAATAAAAACGAAAAAATCAATTTCTTGCCATGATCTTCAACTACCAAAGAAAAAGTACGACCATGTAGAAAGCAAGGTTAAAAAAATAATTCAAAGCATGAAAGATGACGATAAGCGGAGGAAACTTTCTCGTCACAAATCCATGCCGATTGCAAATATTCCATCTTCGACTGACACAACACATCATCATGTAATGAAGGAAAATTATGATGACAGTGATTTAATCATGGAACTTGAAAAGAAAAACATCAAAATTCTGGAGTTGGAAGAAAGCTGTCATGAGAAAGAAGAACGAATTTATTCATTAGAAATGGACAGAGCAAGAATGAAAATGGTTTTTGATGAGCTGAGATTAGAAATGCAAGAATTGAAGGAGCGTGAAAAAAGTTATAATCAACAACAAACACTTTCATCTTCACGTAAATTTCTTATTAATGGGCCACTTAAAAGTTATAGAAGTCAAGAGATTGCTTCTGAAAGTCAATTAGTACATCATTTCACTAATAAGTGTGATATATCGGCAATATCAAATCAAACTGACTTTATTGATCCCAACAATGCATCATCCGATAATTTGATTCCATTGCCCGAAACTTCAGTCGAAGATGTCAGTGTTGATATAACTCCCGACATCACAGAAAATCAAGATAAACGAGGCTCATCTAATGAGGAAAATTCTGAAAGTGAACCAAAGAAAACAAAAAAATTTCGAAGATTCTTTAAGCTTGTTTCATGCGTTTCAAAATAATCAAAATATTTGACTTAAGTTGATGTCAATGGTTAATCCACTAATTCTATTAATTAAATAAATCAGTAGATCGAGCTAAGGATCGATTTTTTATCAAAATATCATTGAAGAGTTTTCATTGATTTCAATCCCTTGAGCTGATAACAATATTTATGATGTGACACGATGGCTGAATAAAAAATTAAAGATTCTTCTACAACTGAGCTTTATTGCTGTTGACAAAATCATTTTCCCTCAAGGGAAACAAGAAAACATAAAATAACTCACGAATGCGACCTTTTTCACTTAAAATCAGTCGCTTTATGAGTTTCGTTTTTTATTGACGTGAAAGAAAATTTTTATTTCGATCTGATATTGCTGCACGAAATCATGTCTTGGGAGGGAAGTGCGAAACAAATAAATACATTGTAAAACATTTACATTTCGCGATAGAATTGAAATCGATAAATGAAGAATAAAAGAAGCTTTTCAAAAATTTTCTCTTCATACCATCAACAAGTCTTTACGTCTTCGATCAAATTCATGAAGGAATTTTATGATGGCGGTGGAAAATAAATAAAGGTTTGCTTTATTATATAAAAAGAATTTCGATTCGCTGTTTCAGCATTTTGTGGGTTTAAGAGTAAATTTTAATTAAAATTCTTTTCCGCTTTTAAAAATATCTTGAGATGACCACTGTTGCTGGGCATGGAATTTAACTTGCTTTTAATTGCTCTCTTTCTTTTCAAATTAACTTTTATTTAAAAGGCAATTAAAAATTCCTTTACGAATCAAAAGCGACTCCATTTTGCTGAAGATGAAAAGGATGAAAAATGAATTTAACATAACAGCAATTTCATTCAAAATGTTATAATTAAATAAATTATTATCTTCCAGTTTTGTAAACTGTTCTATCTAATTAGAAAAATATCTTTAAATGAATGTAAGTAGTGATAATTAGTCGCTATTTAGAAATTCCTTCTCTTCCAAGAGACAACAAAAGTCGAGCGACACTTAACGGAATTTTAATAACTTATTATAATATCTTTTAATGTTGTTTGCACAACGAGCATTAAGTAATGAAGACATTCACATGAGATTCTTGCCATTTGTTTGTCGGTTTGCAGGAAAAACTTTCGATTTTACTTACTAAACAAACTTTGTATCTTCCGATTTTTAATTATTTTATATTTATTACCACTGAGTAATAGCATAGTTAATTTGTGATGTCTTTGTCACTTAGGTACTAATTGGCCAAACTTATTCAATATCAGTTCAGTGTCATTTAAAATTTCTGTAGTTTCAATTCACCGTAAAGTTTAAGTAGCTTCTTTACTGAAATTAGCTTTAGAAATGTTTTCAATTCTATCTTTGTTTCATTTCTCTAAAGTTCATTCCAGAGAATTTAATTGAGTGTTTCTTATTCTTTAATTTCAGTTGACATCAAATTTGAGTTGAATGAACGTGCAGCTAGAGCAATGAGAATGCCACTAAAACTATTTAATAAAACTTTCTAGAATTAGTTTAAAGTTTTTGAGTTCAAGATGGCACGTAATTAGAAAATAATTGAAACTCAAAGATTTTAATTTCGAAGCTTGAGAATGGAATTTTCTTAGTTTTTCCTTCAAAATATTTTTGAACTTTGTGTCGAGTAATCAAAATATTTTATTTTTAAACATGTTTATGATCAGCTTTCATTTAACAAGGTTGATGTAAATTTTCGTTAAATTTAAGATTTAAAATAAAAATCAAATTACGAACCCGAATATTTTCAACCTTTGTGAAAAACATTTCGCTACTCCATTATTTATCTTGCAACCCAAAAGAGAATCCAATGTTGAATGAGTCTTTAATAATTCAATGTGTAATAAGCAACAAGGTAATTTCAGCAACAGCATGCGAACATTCAGATAAAACTTCTTTAGAATTGTTTTCATAAAATTAACTAAACGCTCTCTGTAACAGTCTTGGCGATGATCCAAAAATATTTTTGCGAAAAACGTAGACAGAAAATTTGTCTCAAATAATTAAATGTTACGAAAAATTTATGCAATTTTATATAGCTTTAATTTTATTATTAAAATTTTTGTTTTTGTTCACTTCACAAAAGCAAAGAAGATTGTTCAATCGTCAAGTCGTTCATTTAATCACCAAACGAGACATCTTATTATTGTGAGATTGAATTAATGATGGATAATTTCTAAATTGATTCATCGTTTTGCCTCAAATATTAGTAAACAAGAAAATATTTATTAAAGACATGTGGACATTGCTTTCTGTCATCTGATAATTGATTGATACAAAATGTTTGATGAAAATGCGCAAATGCAAAAAAGCTTTCTCGACAAATCAATGCTGATAGATTTCCCCGTTACATCCATGTTTCAATATCGCTGATGTATTTCAGGAAAGATAATAATCATAAGCAATTTCCTTCGTCATTATTTTCTCAATCTTCTTCTTTTTCTTTCAAATCATTCAAATACTTATTTAAGTACAATTTTCCTCTCATATTCCCGGTTGTTAACAGAAGGGAAGCAAAGATGAATGAATCATTAAACATTAAAAATTCATTGTATTACGAGGATTATCGAGACTATTGTTATTGAAGCATAATAAAACAACTGAATCATGATTAAGATTAATTAAAATCCCTTGAAGCGATGGATCAAGGTCGGTGAGGAGATGCTTACAATAATTCTTTATTTAAGTGTTTTGTTTTTACTTTTAATACATAGTTACGTGAATCTTCTTTATAACTTTATAAAGTGAGTAAAGAATTATTAATAATAACATAAAAATGTATAATAAACATGACGTTTAAGTTCAATACAAATTTCAGTTTTGTTGATACAAGATTTTATTTGTGAGCAAAACGACTTTAAATTAATCGTTTAAGTTTCTTACACACATTTAGAATCGAATTTATCGCGTTATTAACTTTGACTATGATCTCTATGGAGTTTTTTCCTTTGACTACTGTAAGTAAGGGTGAGTGAGTCGTTTTATTGAAGTCGACAGTTGTAAAAAAGCTATAACGTGATTTTTTATTGACCATATCATTTTCATCTCGTTGCTGTTGCTTGGTGGAAACGACAAAACATTCTTGTGAAGAATAGAAAGAAGCATGTGAAATGAAAATTGATGTCACAAATTTTTCTTGGCCATCATCCAAAATAAACTTTAAATTCCCAACTCATTTTTCTCCTTCTCGACCACATTTTTTCATCTCATTATCATCATTTGTGTTAGTAGATATTTGATTTCGATTCCAATTAGGTATATTTTGCATCTTCCGTCAATTGAAATTACGCAGCGACATCCCTTGAAGTCTTAGTCATTTCTAACTAGACTATCTGCATCGTAAATGTTATGTTATTCTCATTATAATTAACACGTAAGTTTACTTCATTCTTCTGTAAATGATGTCACATCTCAACTTGACTTGATCAACGTGGGATCTTAAAATGTAAATAAATTTCCTTAATGTTTCAAGCATTTATTTGTTTTCTTGCTCGATAAACACACACATTATGAAAATATTATTTTCTTACGAACAATTATCTACGCACATTAAAAGTTAAATCAACTAGATTAAGTTTTGAATTTCTAATTACTTCATAAAGTTTGTTTTAAAAATGTTCGTAAATAAACGAAGTCTTTTCCTGTATATATAAAATAACTAACAAGATTCTGACTCATTCAAATGATGTTTGTATTAAAAATCCTCGTAAACAAAAATTCAACTTGAAGGTTTAAACTCGAATTTTGTACGATTGTAATGACTTAAAATGGAAAAACCTTTCTTGTCATTTTGTAAGAATTCTTTTACATTTTGTGTCATCAGAAATGTCTCCTTGTTTTCAAGAAGAAGATAAGTTAGAGGAAAAAAAAAATTAAAATTGAAATTTACATACATAAAACATAAATTTATTCCAAACAGCATCTACCACATGTACATCGTTTGATGAGAGTTACCATGACGACAACGATAATATCGAAGGATGAGTGAGAATGTCATAAGAAATTCTGAATTCTGATTAACTTTATTGAAATTATTCTACGTTCGAATAATTTTCTCATCATGTATGAACATTTTATTTTCTACATGATTCAGTAAATATTTGTAATTGAAAATATAGGAAGGAAATACCTAAATGGGATTATTCAGCTTCATTTTACCTTCAAGTGCTCTGAAAAAATAACAGAACACAAGTTGAAATTAGGTCACTAGGTCATAGCTTTGACTGAAGGCAACAGCAGCATTAAGACTTCAAACTTCATTCTCTTTAACTGACAATTTACGACCATAAATCTACATCGACAGTCTGTCACTTTGAACTTTTGAGAAGAAAAAAGATTTGAATCCAAGTAAAAATAGAAGATATTAATCTCGTTTAAGATGTAGTCAAGTTTTTATATGACACATGAAAACATCGAACGAGAGGCACATTTTCCTGATGCTCAAATCTTAGAAGGAAAAAATGTATGAAGAAGAAAGAAAATTCCGAAACAAAAGAGAGAATTTTCATCGAAAAATGAAAAGCGAGTGGAAGTTTTCATCTCATTTTCCAACGTAGAATCATCATGTTTTCTGTTTGCCATCAGTTTTCGCATGCGTGAAGCTTGTGATGCTGCGAGAATATTTGCTTTTCCACTCACATCTCGTTCAATGTAATAGTGAATTTCTACATATTTATGCTCTCATCTCACAAGACGAAGGAAAATTTTCCATGTCACGATGGGTTAAAGTTTCGAGTTTTCCATTCCGTTCAGTTGTTTCTATTAGTTGGTCAGAATTCGTGCAGTTGATTCGTGTGTGTTCTTGTTTTATCAAGACATTTATTCAAGTAAAGCAGAATTTTGTTTTTAAAAAAGAATTCAAAGCGATGAAAATTAATTTTGAAAGTTCTAATAAAAGTGCTCAAGACTAAAATAAAAGAAAATATTTCAAAACAAAACTCGCACAGAAAAATAATGCGAAATATTTTTTTAGAAAAGAATTCGATGGTAAATAAAATTTTCTCTCGTTTTGTCTATATAAAGACTTTTATCTAATAAGCTACAACGAAGTGTCATTTGAGCGATATTTATAAAGTGAAATTTCATCATTTAATTTTTATTATGTCAGGAAAATGAGAATTTAAAGCTCATTGCAATCAACGAAATTGATTTTTAATGCCTTTGCGAAAAGTAATTGTGTCACATTTCATGTTATTTTTATACATCACCTCGTTAACAGTGACAAAACTAATGCACGCTTGAAATTATTGAGCAATTTTTCAATATCACAGCAATTCTAAATTTCCCCTCGGTTTACATTATCGATCTTTTAGATAGAATTGAAAAGAAAACACAAAGTTTTATCCCATAAACTGGGTCATATTTCCTGTTTTCCCGCTCGCTGAAATATATTGTTCATGTATTGAATTGTTACGGCTAGATACATGATAACCTGTCTTCAAAATGGAAAAGGAAACGCTTCACCGGTTCATATATGTAGCTTTAAAATTTCATGATTGAAATGTTCTTTGTACGACGTTTCATTTGATGTTTCAAGTTTCACTATCAGCCCTTTTAGAAACGACAATTTAAAGATCAAAAGAACTAATTCTGTTATAGTCTTCTCTTTCATTGTTCCAGACATGTTTTTAATTTGCAATTAAACTCACACACACGAGTGAGTTGAAGAACTCTTTTTTAATGATCGCAGACGAAAGAACAAGATTGAGCAAATAAATAATGACGAGCTTAGGAATAAAACATTCCTGTACATAGCAGATATCTTCACAGCAAGTAAGAAGAAAAGAAAAATAACATTTTAAAAAAGCTAAGCTGCAAAAAAATAAAGAATGAAGACGAAAACGTAAATTATCAATCATCTGAATCAGTGGTTGTGAAAAATTTTATGGAAAAATCTCGTTGTGTAAATAACACATAAAAATAAAAAGAAAAGATGAATGAATTGTTTGATATCACAAGGACTGTTGAAAACAAATTTGCAAACTCATAAATTGTGTCGAAAAGGAAAAAGAGAATATTTCAGAAAATAACAAATTAAAATGAATAGCCTTTGACATCATCTCTCAAGCGGAAAAAAATGTAATTATCAAAGAGGGAAAGATAGAAAAGAGAAACAACTTTCGAAGGACGATGAAAAATGTGATTCCATTCCGGCGTGGAGGACGAAAAGCATGCTTAATATTTCGAAAGAAAAGTCGCGAATAATCAACACGATACGAAGACGAACGTGAAATAATAAAAAAAAAAGAAGAAAAGTGTTTTGACTTAGACATTTGTAGCAAAATTTCAAAAGGAAAATAACAATAATATTTAATAAATAAATCATGTTGTGTCTACAAAATAGAAAAAAAAGAAATAGAAAGTAAAATTTTATCTTGTGACATTAACCAGTGAAAGGTTTTCAGTTTATGGAAGAAAAAGAAAATTACAGTGGTTGTGAGAAGAAAATTGTTTTAATTAACTTTAAGAAGGTTGAATAATTGAAGAAAATTATAATTAAATAGCCGTCCTAAATATAAATATTTCGAGAGACTTAAAGCATCATCATTTCGTATTTAAAATATTCAGAATTCTATTGAGCACTTGAAGAACAAAATAACGAGATAAAATAAACGAGTGAGATTAGAATTTACATTTAATGATGAACATTTGCTGTAGATTCGAAACAGAAAGATTTTAACAATCAAACATAATAATGTTCTGAACAATAAATAGATAATTGTTGTCAAAGTAACATAAAAGAGAGTGAAAATAAAATAAAATAAAATAAAATGGTTGTCAGTCCCGTTTATTCCATGATGCCCGAAGTGAAATTGAAATCAATTGAATGCCAACACAAATGACGAAATAATGTCTGTGGGTGGATGATGTAAAAATCAGTGAATGGGAAAATAAAATAAAGAAAAGAGAAAAATAAATAGATAATAAATGTGTAAAAATATATCTGAAATATATTTTTTTATGAATTCGTTTACCATGCGTAACACAAGAATAAAATCAAAAGCATAAAGAAACATAATTCAAGAGAAGATATTTCATTTTAACAAAATATTGTGCAATTTATTTGCAATATTTTCGGATACAGAGAGAAATTTCATGGATTTAATTTACAAAGTGAGAGGAATTTCGACATCAAACAAATGAATAAGGTAATTGAACGTCTTTAAGCTGTTGCTGTGAGAATCTGACAAAATTGATTTCATATTTATTCACATCGTTATGGTTGGTGTAAAGTTTCGATTTATAAATAATTTATGCTGCCTGCTCGTGCCTCAACATTTGAGAGTAATTCACCCTTAATGCTAATTTCACACCCTCACTCCTACATAAAATATGAGTTCGTTCATATACAAGCATGCATAAATTTTCTGTAAACCTCTTTTTCTTTACGCTGATTCTACACGACTCAAAATTGAAAATTAAACTCACTCGAGTGAGCTTTATACACCAATGCTCAAATTAATTAACTAATTTAATTTGAATATTTTATGTTTGAGGTGATTTACATCCGAATGAATTGAGTTAAATAAGATTAAAGTTCAGATGAATCTTTCTTCATCATTCTTGTTCTTATTTTACTGTTCAATCTTGTAAGTTGTAACGAAAAAAGCGAACTTAAATATTTTCAACAGATCTGTTTAATGTTTTTGTCATAAGGGCCCCTCACCGCAGTTTCAAGTTCTTGCGGTTTATTTTTCGAAATATTTTCAATTCTGTTTTTCATCTCTTTCGTTGAAATATAGTGTTGAGAGTGTTGACAAGGGAATCATTTGTTTTCATTGCTTTGAAGTGTCAATAAACCATTGGCATTTTCCTTTGACATTTAAGTCGTTAATATTAGAACTTTACAGAAATATCTAAAGATTTGTTCATTAATAAGCAGTTCAAGATAACTCAGGAACAGCTGAATAATCGGTCGAAGTGGTTTTTGCTTCTTAAAGCAACGCACGAACGTTCCGCTGTTGCTTAAAAAACGTTGAAATATGAAATTCTCTAACATTTCAGAAAGTTGTACAACTTTTCACTCAATGTCTCGAAGCTGATGTCAGTAAATAGAGAGAAACATGAAATTTACTTTTTGAAAATATGGTTTCCAGCATTCGACGTTGTCTCGGATTGAAAATTTAAATAAAAAAAATTTATTCGTCAGAAAAAAGAAATTTTTTGTAGTATTCAATTTGCAAAAATGAACAAAACTTTATCCTTACTCTCGTCTGATAAAATACGAGTTTTCCTTTCATCAGGAGAGCGAAAAAAAAGTGTACGGAAGTGAAATTTATTTTTCTGCACGGTTGTAAAACGATAAACTTTTTATGGAGTAGAACTTTACATGGAATGGAAATGTGAAGCCAATGAAAAAGATTTTTTTAAAAAGCGAACCGAATACACGAGGTGAACATAAAGAATTCACTCAAATGCAAAAAAAAAGAAAGAAAGACTTGAATCAATTTATCAAATTAAATTTGCTTTTGAAGTCAAACATCCAGAATTTTCATTTTACTCGAAATGATTCATCGCAGAGATTCAAGCGTCTGAAAACGCCATAAAGTGAAAAATATGTATGAGCGAACTATCAACAATGTCGTCCACGTTTTTTTAGTAGATATTTATAATTTTTCTTTTGCAATTTGTAGCTTAGTGAAGCAGTTGACATTCAAATGTCGTCTATTTTGCTTGAAGTAAATATTCGTCGGTGACAAAGCTTTAGCAACAAGCAACGATGACTAATTTTATAACGAATATTCCTTCGCAGTTCAATGATCTTAAGCTGAGATGCTTTAGCTCGTATAACAAATTTTCTCAAAAGTTTTTCATGCATGCCGTGCAGAAAACACTTTCAAGCTGCATTTCAAATAAGCAAACATGATATTATAAGTCGCTTTTAATATCGGGTTGAGGCACTTGTCTTCATATCGTCGCTATATATAAATTTTAATTACATCAAAGAAGACTCTCGTCATGTATTTCAATGGTGAACATCTCATGAAGACTCATTTGAATTAAATCACTCATATGCTTGCTTTTTGAATTACACTACACGCAAGCACAACGTTATAAATTAACAACCACTTGACCCAAAAAGCTTTCAGCAGATCTGACTATGACTTGAAATGTGAACATTTTCTCAGTTTGATTTTATATTAAATAAAAATGATTATGAAAAGCCTCGAAAAGAAAGTCAACCGCAAGCCTTCAACAATTCTGTTTGTGACTGATATAAATTAATTTATAGACAGAAAATGAAGAACGACTTGAACTAATGAAAATAAATGAGAGGAAATGAAAGTTCAAATCCAATTTTGAGCTCTCGAATTGATCTTTAATGAATCCGGATGACAAAAATCTTCTTTTGATATCAATTAGAAATCAAGAAGATTGAAATCGGCAGAGGATATGCATGAGATGAATTAATGAGTTTCAAATGAAAGACGTCAAAATACTTCTGAATTCTCCTCATGGAACTGTCGCGGTGAATTTACTTAAATTAATCACTCTCGTCTTCTAAGTTAGAAAACGACATTTAGACGAAACTCAGCTAATGAGGCTAGGAAGGGGAGTAAAATATCAAACAGAAACTCGACGGCATTTGAAAACTTAAATGGAAAAGTGGGACAAATGTTCCACCTGAACGTCATGAAAGAAGAATAACACGAGGATGGATGTGTCGAATTTGAATATATTTTTATACTTGCTTCATGACGCAATTTCCATTGGAAAAAGATGTGAAAAATCATTTGAGACAATTTAGAGAATCCAAAATCGTTATTTTTCCTACGTTTCAATGTTTTTCGCTTCACATGTTTTCTTATTCTTTAATAATCTTGTCAATCAACTTCGGTCCAAAAGTTTTTTTCTTCTTCTATTTTTATTTTTAAAACAATTCTCGAGAAAATGATAAGAAAATGAAAAGACCTCCAAGGAATTTTAACTCGACTTTTAAGAAAATGACATTTATGTAAGCAACATTAGAATCTTCGTTTCATGTTAATCTTTTCAAGCGTCTCCCTCATCAAATTTCTTATTTTTTTCGAAGAAGAAGATTCCTTAAGAGATTTCCTAAAATAGAAACAAAGCAATAAAAGAAGAATTTGTGTCAGTGAGTTTAAACATTACATAATTTTAATAATTTTTGTTTGTCGTGTGCCATCAAACACGTGTTTAAATAAAAAAGTTAATGTGCTCTTCAAAACTTTATAAAAATATGGAAAATAAATGAAAAACCATTAAATAAAGAACAAAAAGTTGCTTCAAGCAAATTTGAACATGAGTTGAAGTGATTTACAACAGATTGTTGCATTTTAAAGTTTCCTCAAATCCATAAAAAATCTTCAGTTGTTCACAATTTACAAGCAAAGAAGGAAATCGGAAAATTTTCAATGCTACAACTCTCCAGCTTTACTGTGAGATGCTAAACACGATAATTATGGACGAGCTAAGGTTGAACTTACAAATGGAATTCATTTTCATTTGCTGCGCAATTTGGAACATAAACATTTGTTGTTTAATAATGAGCATATGATGAAACTTGGGCATATGCTTTATCGAGTTTTATGTTCTTCTGTAAACAATTTTAAATGATGCAAACGACATTGAATTCACTTTATCCTCTGTTTCATCACAAACAGAAAGAGGATTTCACGGTCGAAAAATGAAAAATTAAAATTTATCTCCGCGACGATCGCCCACCAACGTTTGAAATTAATGACATGATTTTCTTGTTTCTAAATTCTTTCAAAATTTAACCGACACAAAGTTTCCATTTAATAGATAATAAAAGAAAAACAACCAACGAATATCTTTTGTTTGTAATAAGGCTTCTTATGATAATTATGAAACATTTTTCAGGTTCGTATGCTCAAATGTTGATACAACTAACGTTTAAAATATTTACCATAAACCTGATGCAAAAATCAAAATAAATTTTCTTTGAAATTCGAAACCGCTTTTTTATTTTTATATTTTTCTTGCGAGAAATAAAATATTTTTTCATCTCCATTTACATTCAGAACAGTTTCAATCAACTGGTTGTTTTGAAAGCTAAAACATAAATTCAATCTCTCATGTTGAAGTTTGAGTGACTTGAAAAGAGAAATATTTAATTGGTTTAAGTTAACTGACACCTGTTGGTGTCAATTAAAGACAAGCAAAAGTTATTCGCGCTTTCCATGACTGTTGAAAACAGTTTTTTTAAGTAGCTTAGATCGCCTCTTAAAATGAAATGCAAATGGTTATTCGTTGATGACAACAATTAAATAAATTGAAACATAAAGATGACAATAATTTGTTTACGTTGAAAGACATTTAAAAGGAGGGAAGTAAGCACATTCTTTAACTAATGGTTATCATGTGTCACGATCCCATATTTTTGGAAATGCTTAAGGTTTAACTGAACTATTTGTCATCGCTTTAAATACTTTAAGCGAAGGAATTAGATTCCAGAGAAGCCGAAAAACAAATATTCACACATATTTTGATAGCTGCGTAAAGATAAATAAAATTTTCTTTGAAATAAGATTCACAGAGGCGTTTCTTGTGTTGCTTAAAAATGAACAGAAGCATGTGCAAAAAAGAAAAAGAGGGAACAGATTAATGTTGTTGAAATTAAAGCTCTTTAAAGGTTTCAACAAAAAAAAAACATGGAAATGCGTCATTCCATGGAAAATATTTATCTGCTGATATAATTTATGTTCATACGAGGGAAAATCATAGAAGATGCTTTAAAAATTTCTTTTCATTTCTCAACAAGTTACATTACAATGAGTGTTTGGGAACAATGAATTTTCTTTTAATAGCGACCGTAATGACATGCTCAAGCACATGATGCTATGTTATATAAAGCATGCTTTTTGCTTTTAATTACAGATACATTTGCTGTAATTAAAAAAAAGGCAGCTGTGAGTTCTGAAACTTTCTCTTACTAAACATTTTTCGTCGCACTATAATTTCTCCTTCTCCTAACTTCACGAACAATGCAGTTGATGGAAGTTGTTTAAAATCATGAAAGTTTGTTTTTAATAATTTCCCTTTAAATTTAGTTTCATCACAATTTAAGTGAACAATTTTAATCATAATTCTGATCACAATTTCTGGAAGTGAGAAACTCTCAAAAACTTTTTACAGCTTTCAGAATATTTAATTCGATCGTCTTTACTCTCAACGCAATGATTTATTGTTATTTTTCTTCGTCGTCTGTCTAATACATAATTCGAGTAGAAGAAAAACTTTGGCACTTAATTTTGCATTCTTTCCTTTTCTATGATTCATGAAATAATTTTCACAAGCGCAATCGAGCAATCGACGCTTCGATGTTAAACGTAGACTTGAAAGGTATGTGTGTAAAATAAATGAGCAAGCAATTTATCTTTGAAAACTATGAACTAGCAGTCTATAAAATATATGATGTATTAATTACTAAAATTTATATTCAGATAATGAATAAAGTTTTAATTAGATGTTCAGATATTCATCTTGTAAAAGAGCGATGCCGTCGATACGCTAATTATTTGTTCATACTTTACCTTTACCTCAACGAAGACTCGCTTTTTACAACCACATAACCACCACTACATATGGGATGAATCGTTCGCTTATCTGCTTCAATAGTAAAGTGATTTAGTAGTTCATTATATGGAATGATAAGGGTGTGTAAATAAATCTTCAACGTAATATAAAATATATGTAAACAAGGATCGACAGGAGAAATTAGAAGCCATTAATCAGCATCAGTTTAGTGCAGCAGTAGGAATTGTTAACTGCTTAAATGTAAATTTATTTTAGCTATATTGATTTTCGCTCACATTAACTTATGTTATCATCAACGGTAGTCTGAAAAGGATTCGATGAAAAAAGGCAAACGAAGAAGTTTAATTTTTATGCAGATATTGAAGCCTATGGAAACAAATTAAGAGATTAAAACTTTTCCTCTCCTCTCAGCATTAAAAGTTAGTCCGTTTTCATTTTAAGTCCCGCAACAAAAAAAAATGAAAAACACAAAAACACTTCGTGGTGGATCTGAGTGAAGGAGCGTAGAAAACTTTCCTCATTTTTTATGTTAACTTTCATTCGAAGCGAAAGGAAAAAATAAAACAGCCTATGTCAGTGACAAGCGAATAGAATACTTAATCATTGTCACTGATTTAAAGCGCCAGCTGACCTTTATGGGTTTTTCGCGGAGACAGAATGCGATGTTTTTGTACATTTTTGTGAAGAGAATGGTAACATTCATCCAAACATTTCTCAAATACTCTGCCACTCATTTTTCAACAAAAAGGCTTTTTACAAGTTAACGTCGGTTTAAAGCGGTTTTAAAAACACTTTAAAAGATGTTACGAGGCATTAAAAATAAAATTTTATGTCAGAAATAATTCAAATATAAAAAGAAGAGTTGTTTGATAATTATTTAATTGTTCAAAGTTCGGTCATTTTAATTAATGACAACGCGTTAAAGATTTTTTATCGTCGATTTTATTCATTTCAATAATTTCATGAGATATTTTATACTTTTTGAAGGAAATGGACTCTGAAAAGTATTTAAAGTCTTCTCTTTAATTTCTATTTCTATTGAAGCTGACAAATTCAAAAGGTGATAACAACTTGTAACCTTTCATTAGGAATAAAAGTTGAAAAGAAAATTCTAAATAAAGTTAGACCAATTTAAACTTGTCTCTAATTTTATTTATATTAATTATATGCACATATTTTCAATTTAGTATCCCATCTCAAATATAAATATAAGTTATTTAAATAAAATAGAAAAAGAAACTGAAAGCGAAAATAACTAAAATTAATTTCTCTTGTTTTTATTTCGTCTCGCGGCTGTAGTTATGGGAATTTTGCCAAACATTCTCTAATCGTCTTTCCTGCAACAAAAAACAAAAAAAAATTTTTTTTTTACAAAACACATTTCGGTTGAGTTCGCTTAGACAATTTGTGTGATTCAAACTCATACGCTGAATTGAAATGAAATATAATTTGAGTTTGTTATTTCAAAAACAAAATGCTTTTTCGAAAAGCGAGTATAAAACTTTTATCTAACGCAAATATTTTCCAACACAAAATGAAAACACATTTCACGCTTCCGATTATGTTTTTTTTGGGCTTAGAACATGTCGTTTATGAGTAAACATACTTACATGAAGAATATATCAAAATATGTTCTTTCTTCAACTTTAAGTCGGAATGAAGAAACATTTTCTGATCCGCTTTAATTTTCTTGCACGTTCGAGTGATTAGTTTGCTTCGTCTCTTTGACAGCAAAAAGGAAAAAGGAAAGTTGAGAGGTATCGTAGCAATGTTATAGAATTTGGTGAAGCCTTAAAGGCCTTGAAAAGAAAATGCGATGTAAGTTGAGGGTGATACTTTAAAGGACTTTTGAGTGAGAGAAAAAAAAGGTTCCATTAATTAAAAATGGTCTTAAAATCCCAAAGGCATAAAATCTATAAAAAAAAGCTTCGTTCTCTTCTCCTTCCATCCAAAGGCAAAAATTTTTCTTTCTTCTTCCAGCAGTATGAGAATTGAAATTGCGTCAAAGTTTGAACTAAAGATAAGAAAAATATTTTCACTACAATTGATGCTTCAACAAGATTAACTAAATGGGAGCGGAATGCGATATCGGTTGAAATGAGAGAGAAAATCAAATAAACTTTTATTACCATTGTTTTATTATAAGGTTAAACGAGGAAAAGTGGAACGGGGCAAAATGCTTAAGGCAAAAGTTTCTTCCAATGTCGAATGGAGTTAGCAATATAATCGAGAGTATGTATTATCATAATACAAAAATCGATATCTAACTGAAAGTTCTGATTATTACGTTGAGATTAAGTTTCGTTTTGTTATTTAGTTATACCAACAATTGGACAAAGTTTATTATTTGACATGTTCTGATGATAACAAAGCTAAAAAATATCTAATTTCAATTTATTTTTATGTCTTTCATATATTTTGGTAGGTTCAAGCCGGCTTGCGACTACCGCTGACTGGACTGGCGCCACCAAGGCTACTTATGTGCAGTGCATCGATGGGAGCAGAAGGTTCTGTGACATTGCAACTTAGAGAAGCAGTACAAGCTCCCGTTTCGGAATCTGGCACCACAATAAATAATGTAACAATCGGTTATCCTGATCCAGACGTTTTGGCCGATATGCTTGGTATATTTCAGGCTGGTGGAACTGATGCAACATTTGATATTGTCGAGAACGGTAATCGACCGCAGAGCATAGCGAATGCGTTCTTCAAAGCAAACGGTTTAACTACCACAACAATTAATAAAACTGAAACAGGTACGTGATGTGAATGTGAAAATTTATTTACGGTTTTGAGGATAGAAATGAGAGAGAGAGACAGAGAGATAGAGATAAGCAAACACTGCCATTGCATAGCTGATTTTAAGTCTGTTATTAGCATCATCATAATTCAATTTGCATTTCATCTTTCTTGCTTCTGCTAATATCGAGTCAGTCACATCAAAATTCAGAATACGTAATTCCCGTCGATATTAAATTGAAGAAGCAAAAATATTTACGAATGGCGATGAGAGAGGGAGAAAACTTGAATATAAAGTGTCTCCATCTCAAACAGAAGTGTCTTTTGAAGTATTATGAGGAGATCAGAAAAAATAAGATTAATAAAAGTGAAAAATGTTATGAGAAAGGATCAAACACTCAAATTACTCTTCAACATGTTTTGCGTTGTAATTAATTAAAATTCTTAGAATGAAAAGTTCATTACGATGGCAAAAACATAAAGTCTTGACTCGTCATCAAACGATGAATTAAAATTAAATGTGTAGGTTTGAAGAAGTGCTTAAACATTAAAATTGTTGCTATAAATATTCCATTTAAGTTCAAAGCTTTTTGATAAGAAGCTTTCCACGAAAGAATTTTTTTTATATATTTCCATTTAAAAATATTTGTTAATTTTTAGTTAATAATTCAAGGCATGATGATGATGATAAAAAGAAAATTCGTAGCTCAACAAGCTTTCATCATGTAAATCCTATTAAATTGTATATAAAATAAAATTAAGTACACTTTGCGAAATCTTTAAGCTGTTGAAACGACAATTTCCCGAATATTAATGTTTTAAGCGTTTATCAATTATTTTCGGTGATCCGAAAACTTTCTCCAACGCTTTTCGCCTTAAACTATTTGCCAAGCATCGTGAATGGAAAACTTCGTCTTTTCATTTATCGATATTTATGAAAATGTTGGAAAATAATTCATGGTTATGATGGCAAAGCACAAAGGAAGTTCAGAAAAAAGCCTTCCTAAGGCTAAAAGTGATTACAACACCCGAAAATAAAAAAAAATAAGAAAATAAAAACGAAAATCTTCATGGCAGTTAATTTATTATCGCTTGAAAAATATTTTTTGACAGCATCCTGATATTGCCTTTAACGACATAATTTCAGTATCTTTTGCTTCGTCTTATTTAAACCAGAATAGCTTACTCTCTTCTGACTGGTACGACAATGTAATTAATAATGTCGAAGCGGAAATTTTTCCGCTGCTTCAACGCCATGTTAACCAAAAATACAAAAAATGAAAATACATAAATAGACGGTTGAAATGATGGAAATTTAACAAAAGCAGTGAAATGAAAAAGAATCTTCGCATTGTAAACAACTCAATTTATTTTCAGTTGCTAAAGTAATCGAGACTGTAGCATCATCAAGCGTGTCTCATCATACTCAAAAGATTTCGCCGTCGTCATCGACAGCAGCTTCAATCGTAGTTTCAACACAACAGCCGCTTACTATGACAACTTTGGCTACCACAGTTACTCCATCAACCAATTCCAATTTACATCATGCTGCTGTTTCATCAACGCCGGCTAAAAAACAAAGACCAAAAACAGCGTCACCAACGCGACATGGTCCACAAGTATGCCAGGTAAAATTTTGCCGCTTTCATTTCTCATTAATTTAATGGAAATATTTGTTTGTATATAAATATTTCTAAAAGAAATTCAATCTGCTTCCTTTGCTTTAACTTAAAAATAAATGAGAAGCGGAAGATAAAATTATATTTTCGTCTGAGATTGGATCTGATGAAGAATGAAATTTTCCCGCTTTCCATTCTCACACCATCAGTTTGACTTTAACATCGATGCGAAGCACAATAGAAAAGATATTTTCAAGTCATCACAACATGTGTGTGAAGAATGAAACCACCTGCGTGTCTTGAGAATACATGACGAACGAAGGGATGAATGAAGCAACGAGATAAAAGCTTATTCAAAGTAAAGAGGAAAACGAGAAATATTTCTTCTTTTCAATTTTCCTTTTGGCAAATGTATTTCCCTATTGTTTTGCGATGATTATGCAAATGTTTTCTTCTCCGTTTTTTATTTACTTTTCTGTCATTTTTATTCCACGTTGTCGTCTTCTATTACTTTGGATTTCTTTCTTTCTTTCTTTCTTACTTTACTTTCTTCTGGCAAAGAGCAATGACAATGCTTAATGTTTCACATAAGTGAATATTCAGGTCAATTCACAAAATCGCAGAAAACGTGTTCATGAATGGATGCTGATAACGTAAATAGACAATTTATTCATGATTATTGGCAAACACGGCTTGAAACAAAAGACAAACGTTAAGAATGATATAAAAGACGCCCTGAAATCTACCAAATTCAATAAAATGATGAGCGAACATTTTTCCCACTCTGACATCAAAGCATTTCCATCACATTCATGAATGTCTGTTCATGTAGTTATCTGCTTTTTTTATAAGTTAGTATTCCCTAATGCTTTTTTCTTTCTTTTTTATTATATATTATATTATTTTATTTTGTGCTGACTGAAAATCTTCTTACTCTCCAAATGAGCTTTGCCATGTGGAAACAATAGAATATGAAATACCGTAAGGATTTTCCCCGATTTTCCTTCAAGCATTATCAAAATAAATATTGCAAAATGGATGTACATTAAACGTTTACGGTAAAGTAAATACGATTTGCAGTCGACATCGACACACACAAATACGCATGCTCGATTTCAATGAAATGCCAGTTCAAAAAAAGCCAAATGATGGAAAGAAATTTGCTTTCAGCTCTTTCCATTAAACGGCTTTAATGAAATTCCCTTTGAAACTTTGATTCAAGTGTATTAGTTGTCGATCTTTCGAAAGGGTTCAAAATCACAATAGAATGCTTAATTGTAAAGTTATTGAAAACTTAATGAACGGAATGAATGAAGTTTGTACATTTAAAAGCTCTTTTAATTCTCTTCATGACTTTTGTTAGCTTCATTTAATGTTAAACTATTCTGCTTGAGGATTCCCTCTGTAAATGATTCTTAATTTAATTATCAAGCAGAATTTCGTTTTCTTGAATAAAATTTCCTTCACTTGAATCACTTCTCAATAAATACACATTCATCTTCTTATTAATTCATATCATTTATAGTAGAATGGAAGGAAAAATTGAAGAGTTTAGGGAATGGAATTGATAGCAATAGACTATTAAAGCACTTTACGCGCTATGCTTTCAATAATTTCAATATTAGTATTCTCGATGCGTAGTCGATAAATTTTCGTAACTGATTTTGACATGAGTCGAAGAAAAAAAAAAGAAAAGAGAGAAGAAGATAACAGAAAAGATGAAGTTCATGAATCATGATAGAAAATAAAAAATCCATTGGAGACTAGTGAAGTAGCTCGTACTTATTGATGTTCGTTACAGCTCTTGAATGTTAATCTTTTACAAAGCTTTCTCATGTTGTATTTGATTTAAGTTCGATTTTCCTTTTTTTCATGAGTCTACCATTTAATATTGAACATCATTGGACAGCTCACTCTCTCTTACTTCAACATGAAACTATTCTTGATTAATTTTGTGCGTGTGCGTCCAAACATTGTATCTGCAAAATTTCATGTATTTTGATATCGCCTTGAATCAGCACACGCATCATTGCGTACCGAGCACAAAACACTTTCATGATTTATGTATTTGAAAGAAAATCCTTAATGAATGGATGTAACGTTCACCATATCCAAACAGCCAATTCATTCAAAGGTAAACAGGCTAATACGGTTTTTGTTAGAGATATGTGAGGTTAATGCTTTGGTCAAACATGGAGATTTTTGTCTTCATGTTTTTTTTCTCCCTTTTTTTATTGTTGTACAACAGAAAAGTGCCATATGTACACTTAATTAAACATATGGGTCATGCAATCACACAAAAAGCTACTATGAACATGAGGGTTAATGATATGACTATGATAGGTACGAGAATTTTCACATCTGAACCAAAACAAACACTTAACGGTGTAGAAAAATGTTTGTGAATTCGGAAGATGTTTGGGTAATTTGTTAAGTGTTAACCCGAATTTATCTACTTTGCGGCTGCTTTTGCTTTCTTTAAAGATTTCCATCTTCCTTTGCTCCTTCTTTAATAATAAAACTTTCAAATCCATTCAACGGACGCGGACGGGATGAAAAGCTGAAGCAACACAGAAAAAAATTCAATTCAAAAAAGTTCAGACTTTAATAGCTTTATGTCAGAATCCCTTGCGAACATTTATAATTTATGGGAAACTCTCGCTTCGAGAATTGTCAATATTCCGTCGACGGTTTTTAAGGGTAAAATGTTGAAGCTTTTTATTATGATTTCCCTCTGCTTTTTATCTGACTTTCTATATTGTTCGGATTGGAGACGAAAGGCTGCCGAAAAAGAAAAAAAAAAGAAAAGATTGAAGAATAATAAACGCAAAAGTCTTTTTCGGGTTCTTGAGCTTTACTTAAAATTCAAGCCACTCTTTCCCATCCGTCTGACGTCTAAACTTATAGTCTTCTGTGCAGTATTTATCGTGAATGAAGATAAAATTTTCTCATCAAATATTCAGAATTTACTTACATAAGTATCCATCTCTCGTGAAGTGGTTATCAATTTGACTTATTAAATATTCATTCATTCACTGAAGCTTTTTCATACTTTAGTAAAGATTTATTTATTTATTTTTCTTCCTTCCATACTCATCATAGGTTTGTAGCAAAGTGTTTGGCAATGCATCGGCACTGGCAAAACACAAATTAACCCACAGTGATGAACGAAAATATGTTTGCGGTATGTGCTCGAAAGCATTCAAACGACAGGATCATTTGTAAGAGTTTGCAATTATGACAACAACCGCAATCCACTCTGAAAAGATATTTTCTTTCATTTGTCATCGCTTAGAAATGGTCACATGTTGACACATCGGAATAAGAAACCGTATGAGTGCAAGGCTGAAGGATGTGGGAAATCTTATTGTGACGCTCGCTCCCTGAGACGTCACACCGAGAACCATCATAGTACGCTGGTTTTGACAACGTCTACAGCATCATCACAAAATCAATCTAACAGTATGTCGTCTAATAACACAAGCAGTGGCACATCAACAATTACCAATCCCAGTTTATCACCAGCAACAGCAAGCGGTAATTTTTCATTTTGTCAAACTAGGATCGATAAATCTCTGTATTAAATCTTATCTCAACATGACTCTCCTTTGTTTTTTACTTTCTTTCTTCTAAAGGCGATGCCAGTTCGCCACATGGCGCCACTTGCATACAATATCAGATAAATGGTGATGGCAACACAATAACTGCAATCAATTCTAAATCTCCATCGCCTAGTTCCCCTACGGGAACGAATAATGAAGGTTTAACACGTCAGCAGTTGGATTTGATTAGTCAAATCATGCAGCAAACGAAGCAAGCAAATGGACAGAAAACAACCGTGCAACGACCGAGAACTTGGAATATGCAGGTGAGAGATGATTCGGAAACATTGTGAATGTTGATGTTGTAAAATCATTAACGTGAATGGACGAACGAACTGAAAGTAATTTTATATTTGCTCGTCCAAATTCAATTTTCGTTTACAGCTTAATGCTTTACCAAGCATTGTCCACCCACACTCAAATTATGTCATATCTCGTTATGGAGAATAGAGAATAATAATAAATATGAATATTTTCTTTAGTATGGTTAACCAACACAAAAAACTGGCAGTAGAATAAAAATATTTTTGCCACGTAGTGTGCACAGCAAAATTTCACAGCATTACTTTATAACATGCCTCGGACTAGATATACATATTTTTCACCCTTCATAATGCAAAGCCACATGAGAGTTTAATAAAATTCGCATGAGTATTTTGCATAAATTCCACTTCTATCCTGTAAACATGTAAATTTCTATTCTATCATATGCGATGCTGTGCAAAAATATGCAAACTAAGACATTAAAGCAGATAACTTTTTTCCTTCTCCCTCATGACGTTAGATTTAAATTGTAAATTTGAATGTGAACTGAACAGCCATCATAAATGATGTCTTTATGTGTTTGTGTTAACGTTTTCTACCTACTACTAGTCATACAGTTATAATAAAACAGTTATGTTTCCCTTGTTTTGCGTAAAAATTGTCATATAAAGATATTTTTTTACACTTCCACGATAACATGCCAACCTTTGTCAGATGTTGCCATAATATTCTCTTTATTCTCTCCGGTGTATCATCAGAAGTCAACCATGCGAGTTACAGCTCATTTAACCATCTGAGATTTATTTTCCAGAAAGCAAATAAGAGAAAATTTCTACTTTACATTTTTATGAAGTTATGATGGAAGTGAAACGATGGCAAGCGACTTAAATCAGAACATTTAAATTCAAAAATGCGGAATGTTGAATGCATGTGAAGCTGTTTCACGCTTCGAGTTTGTTTTGGTGGAAGAATTTTCATTAATTCATTGACATGAGTCGTGACTCAAGGAGCGAAAATGAAATTCATCTCAAATATCTAACAAAATGCTGAAAATAACTTTAAATGTCTACATCAAAGTTAGGAAGATTACACAAAAAGAAAAGCTTTTCAAAGCTTCGAAAACCTAAAAGCAAACACAAAAGTATTCAGCGTTAATTGAAATTTGAAATTTCTATTGCATTATGTTGAAGCATGTAAATCAGAGAAAGAAAGAAAAAATCTTCGAGACACTCCTCTGAGAAAAAGAAAAGTTAAAATTAAAACTTTTCATGCAACAAAGAACATCAAAGTGATTTGAATTATAATGAAATTGAATTACATTTTCCCCCTTTCTTTTATTTATTTCATCAAATGAATGGATTAAAGTTTGAGGGATTCGTTATTCGAGATCCTTTTTTGCAATTAAAATTAATTCCTTTAAATAAAGAAAGAAGACAGAAATAAAAAAAGGATTTATCGATAAAGGAAAAAAAAGCTTTTGAAAATCTATCAAGTCCTTGTCTCCGACATTGCCGCTAAAAAAAATCTTCTCTCAATTAATAATTGGATTTATTTTAATGATTTTTACAGACTCAGCTTCAGAATGTATCAAAGACATCGTCGAGTCATGAAAATGTAAAGACAACTCAAGCAGCATCACCAAATAGTCAACAGAATGGACAAAAAGCTGAACAGAAGCCAGTTGAGTGCAATTTATGCCATCGAAAGTTTAAAAATATTCCAGCACTTAACGGGCACATGCGACTTCATGGTGGATACTTCAAAAAAGACACAGACACAAAAAAATCTGATAAGAAAGAATCGTCGGGGCCGCCTCTTCAAACAGCAAGCGTGGGTGTTCGAGCGCTTATCGAAGAAAAAATCATCAACAAAAGAAGCAAAGACTTAAAGGTAAGCCATCCGTTTGTGAACATAAAACGAAATCACGTTATTGGTGGTAATTTTTCATTCTCTTTATGTTATTCAAGGGAGCGTTTGTCGTCCCAGCTGCTCCACTATCCGCAACTCGGCGTCTCGCCGAAGCTGAAGCCTTTCTTAATGCAAAGAATGTAAACACACTATCAAACACTAATAACAACACGATAAAAATTGTGGCATCTGGTATAACATCGACGTCTCTTAATGGGCTAGCGAAACAGGCAATTGTGCAACAAGTAGCACAGCAAACTTCTCCCTCGAGTCTCGTTCCAAAAGCACAGATTTCACCGCTATCAAGTGACAAAGATGCTACATTGATTGAACTTCTTAAGCGTGGCACAAAAGTTGCTGTAAAAAGAACTTGCTCTGATCCCGGTCAACAAACATCAGCGGCACGAGTTATTGTGCCAACATCAATTTCATCTCCTGAGACATCCTCTGTTGACTCAACGACGTCTCTTGTTTTGTCAAATGGATCATCAAGTCCCTTGTCTTTAACAATCTCTCAAGCACCGTCAACATCTGGATCTTCAGATATTTACACTCTTGCTTACTCGGGCAACAATTCACCATCGTTCCTTAGTGATCAAGATGTTTATAATGTTAATGATACTGCAATGCTTTTACAAGCTGTCGATTCTATTCAATTACTTCAAGATAGTTCGACATCTGATCAACTTGATGACATTGGATCGTTGAGCGATTACACGTCATTATCAGAAAATGTATCATTGAATCAGAGCTTTACACCTTCGCGTCAATTACAAGCTGTTTTGGATTCACCGTTGCCTGATTCCCTGGTCGAGTTTGGCACACTCAATTCAAAAGATTACATGCTTTATGGAAGTAATGAATCACCAACAACATCGGCATCGCCTTTGCCATCACCTTATCCAACACCTCCAGCTAGTCATGAAACAATTGCGCAAGCATCGCCATTCTTAGACGACTCCCATCATTTCTCCGATGGCAGTACATTTTTCCATGAAGATAAAAAGACAAAGAATTTCCTGTTGGACGACAACAGTGAGTTCTTCTCGAAAAGTATAAAAGACAATAGCAACTTAACTGAAAGCGAACGAATACTTCAGTTGAAGAACGAACTGTTCAATGATAGTAAGAACGTACTGGAGGAGACAAGTAACTTTTTCCGCACCAACAAAAGCATTTTAGACGAACATGATCTCTTTAAAGGCGATAATAGTTTTTTAAATAACGATTCGAAAACATTCATCGGTGATAACAGTGCCAAATTACAAGATTTTAATCAAAATTTAGATTTCTTAGATGAAGCGCAAGCATTTAATATTGACGATGATCGTAATACGTCGTCGCCTTTGTCAGCCGCTTTCTTTTCTGCTGCTATGTCAACAGCTGAAGAAGTAAAAGAAGCACTTGACGAGATTCTACCAAATGAAGATGATGGTGCTGGTTCGACATTAGATTTATATTTTCTCTCCGGTCTTTCACTTCAATCACAAATGATGTCAAACTCAGATGATCCACTTTTGTCATCAATACCGAGAGATTTTGGTAGTCAACGTCAACAACCATCAACAACAACAACGACTACATCAACAGCAGCAACAACAACATCAACATCAATACAACAACAACAAAATCAACACCACTCGTCACAAGAGACACCAAACTTCGATATCGATCCATTTACACCACCAGAAGCTAAGAAAATTAAAACCGAACAAGGCCCCAATGAAATCAGTGATAATAGCGATAAGAATATTTTAAATGTACAAACCCAGCAAATCCTAACGAAGGAGAATATTGGTTCAGTCTTCCTGAGTCCCAACAGCATATCATCGAGCGGTTCATCACCAAAGCTCCATTGTGCATTAGTGTCAAAGAAGAAAATGCAAATTGATGGCACAACCGTAAAAAAACACGAACAGTTCAAATCAAATATGAAGAAAACATCACAACTTCATTATACGCCATCACCAATGCTTAATCCCGAACGTCAAGGTAATGGATTATTCTCGAGAACATCTGTAGATAAATTAATTGACGTTGACGATGAAGAAGTAAATGTGATTGATTTCTTTGAAAAGCCGAGGGTCAATATCGGTTCAGATTATCAAGTGTCTTTATCAACGGACATTATTTCATTGCAATATGATGAAAATAAACCTTACGAAACGTTACTGTGGAAACCAAATGTACTTGAGGACAATCGTCAATTAGATCGCTTCATTGATTTGGCGAAATCGTCAGCTGTGATGATGGGCTTGCATTCAATTGAGTCAGCTCTAAAGGTGTTGATGGAGTCACAGGGAGAAGTTCATGTAGCAGTTCTAAAGCTCTTACAAGCACCAGATGTGAGTCTTGACAAACGTTGGACACAAAATGAAATGGAGAAATTTTTGAAAGGTTTAGAAAGGTATGGAAAAGATTTTTCAAGTATCTCTCGTGATGTTGAGAGTAAAACAACAGCCGATTGCGTTCAATTATATTACTTCTGGAAAAAGCTATGCAATGAATATAAATCTACACATCTTCCCCAACACAATCGTGAAAGCTACAATGAAAATAACAGTAACAATAACACAACAAATTGCGAAAATAATTTTTTTGATTATTCCAACAACCATAATAATTCGAATAATTTAACGATCCATAACGGAAATATTATTGGACAGAATAATCCAACCACTGTCAACCAAAACTCTGAACTACGACCTCATGTATGCGAAGTTCCTGACTGTTCGGCCGTAAGTTAATTAACGACATCATTTCGCTATAATGAAGCATTAAATTTTTAATGCCGTCAATTTATACGATTTTCATGTTTCCCCTCTCCATTTTCTTCTTCTTTTTTCTGTGTGTTCTATCTTTATGAACACTTAACACAGAGTTTTTCATCCCGCGTTGCTTTGCATGGACACACACGCATTCACTGTATCGGACGAAGCATGAACCAGTTGAATAATGGTAATTTATTAAACAATACTATCCAAGCGGGAACAAACTTAAAGGATGATTTTCCCTGCAAGGTGTGCGGCAAGTAAGACCCTAGATAGATGTCCTCACTAGGCACTTTGATTGTTTACTTTATCATTAATTGTCTTGTCTTCTTACTTAGTCAAATAATTTAAGTTTGTTTTCATCATTTTATTACATAAATATTTAGATTTACTTAATGAGTTGAAAGCATATTTAGATAAACGCAAATTATAATTTATTTCTTTATAATCATAAAATTAGAAATAATTTAGAATGAATTTGTTCTTTAATTTCGTTTGAGTCAAATGACATATAAAATTTAAGTTTTTTTATTTTTCGTCTTGTCCGATTTCCTGTTTAAAAAAATTATATGAAAAGCGAGTAAACAAAATTTAATGACATTAAATTATTTCACTCTTTTTTCTTATCTCAGAGTTTTCAATAAAGTCAAAAGTCGAAGCGCTCACATGAAATCTCACCGGCCTCAAGAAAATGAACACCAACAATGTTCATCGTGAATGTTTTATAACCGAAGAGTGAAATTAAATGTCAACTAAAGACAATCTTAACTTGCGAGTTAATAATTTTGATGCTTAATAAGTTTCTTAAAAAAAATCAACGTCGGCAGAATGTGAAATATTAATTAATGAAATAATTAATTGTCAAACAATAATTTAATTACTATTTAGGATCAGTGTGAACAAGTAATCAAAAATAAGTTCAAGTGTCAAACAACAATCAAAAGAAAAAGAAAATTTCTACTTGCTTCAATGAAGTTTTAAAATTAAAAAAAGAAAGAAAAACGTTTTCGTTTATCAACGCATGAAAAACAAATGACTATAAAGTGGAAATGAAAATCCCAGTTTTGTAAAGGTTGTATTATGTGTTTGTTGATGTAAAATTATATAATTATAAAGAAATGAAAGAACGATTAAGGCAAATGTTGATCGCACCATATGACTTTGGATTTTTGATATCATTACACTTTTTCCTATTTCGAAAACGATACAAAACTTAAGTGAAGCCAAAAATATCTTGTAAACTATCTCAATTTCCGTGGCAATATTGAAACATGATTAAAGAAAAATATCATAACGACTTCATTGTTAGAATATTATTTTTTTTTCTCCTTTTAATCTTTAAGTAAGAAAGTTAAGAAGAAATAAACATTTTCTCTCATGATAAGACGAATAAAAAGAAAAACACACAATTCTAAATCTGTAGCTTGTAGCAGACTTCATGGGGAATAAAAAATAATGTGAAAATAATAATAATAAAAAAAAGATTCCAATTGAAAATGTTAGAATAACGCTATTTGAAACATTCGCTAAAAAGGAAAAGTCGAAGGAAAATATTTTTGTCACGACACGTTGAATGTTGTTCAATTGATAAGAAATAATACGACATGAAAGTGTTTCTCATAAAAGATTAAATTCACTTCATCCACTTCTCCATTCTCATTTCAATCTTGTTAAATCTTTTTAATCTTGTCGTACCTGTGCTAAGTAGACACAAACATACGTGAACTTTCTATCATCTCTTTAAAATAAAAAATAAATGAGATTCTTTTGTACATACCTTACATCTAAGAAAGCTTGAAAATTTAAAAAAATGCTGCATACAAAAATGACATCGTACTCTGTGTTGTGATTTTTTTGAAATAAAATTTTAAAAACACACTTAAACGGAATTTTCCTTTTCCTTCATTAAGCAAAAAAACATTTCTTTCAATGCCAAACACCTTTTAGAGTGACGAAAATTGTGTAGAAGTTTCTAGACATATCACACATATCTTTATTTTCAAAATGAAAGTAAAAATGAGAAAAAAAATTTTGAAAAGAAAACCAAATTAAATGTTTTAGCCCCAGTGTTAGAGAAGAACGAGATAGATAAACTAGTTTTTATAGAGCAAGAATAGAAGGAATGAAGTTAATATTTAAGATACTTGTACCTAAATAAATTCTGTAAATAAGATAAAATGAATATTCCAAAACTAAGATGATGATACATGTTACGACGTTATCAAAAAAAAAAAACTGTTACAATGATAAATACACAAAAGAAGTGAAAAAAAAATCTGGTTTTCTACGGTTCTATCGATATAATAAGAAAAGAAAGAAAAATGTACGTAAATAAAAATGAGAGTTAAATGGCCTTTAAAACAATGTGGAAAATAAGATGTTATGCCAAGCGAATGTTTCTTTCTGCAAATCTTGATGATTGTGTTTTTATGTTATGTTGAGATTCTCACAATTCCACACAACAACTTTTTTCTTAGACAATTCGAGATGATGAAAACTTTTCAAATTTTCGTTAATCTTATTTTGTCATCTCTGCTTCAAATGGCATTAAAGCATTTCTTTCTGTTTTACTTCGAGACATTTTTCATTTCATCATTGAAGTAAAATTATCTAAGGAATATCAAGAAGCTAAAAAATAAAAAAGAATAAGAAATGACAATCTCAATTAATTTTATATTAGGTAATAAGATGA
Organism: Clunio marinus; assembly: GCA_900005825.1. Taxonomy (NCBI): domain Eukaryota; kingdom Metazoa; phylum Arthropoda; class Insecta; order Diptera; family Chironomidae; genus Clunio; species Clunio marinus. The sequence continues at coordinate 200,288 of CVRI01000073.1, read as the reverse complement.
GCCCGAAGAGAACTTGCAAAGTTGAGGAATGAAAATTTATGCAAGATGAGAGAAGTAAGCAAAAATTATACGTTAATTTAAATTTATCGAAACATCAACAAAAAAAAAATAAAAATAAATAAAACAGAAAAACTCTTCAAACTAATTAATGAGATTTCCCGAAGAAAAAGAAACTTGGTGGAGATTTCTTTTTTCTTCATTTTCTTTTACTAAATTATTCCCTCTTGAACAATTTTTTCGCGAGAAATATTAATTTAAAACTTTTTTTTCCATTACATTGTAAGTCACAAACAAATGAAAAGTAAAGCAAACGATGAAGATGGGAAAATATAATAATTTCGCAGCAGTGTGATTAAAGTTTTTCACTCAACTGAGCACTTCAAATTCAATTTCCATGTTTCATGAAAATTTATCTTTTTTTATACAAAAGAAGCTTTTCCGTTTCATCACTGTCTTTGACAGAACTGTGAAAGAGGATTAAAAACAATATTAATCAGACCGGGAAATATTTGCGACTAAGTGATCTATCAGATTTCGTCCCTTAAATAAGTTAGAGAGACTTAAAAAAATAATATCTAAGTAAATAAAACTCGAAAGACATTGCATGAATTTTCGGAGATTGTTTTATTGTCTTTTGAAAGATGTGATTCTATTTTTGTTTTAACATAACTTCTTAGCTCGTTTTATCTTTAAAATTCCTTTTCTCTTAATTTATAACACATGCTTTTACTCCCCTAATAATTATAACAAGAAATTTTTATGATTGTTTTAGCAGTAAAAGAATAAAGAAGAAATACATAGAAAATATTAATTAAACTACCATAAATAGACATTATAAATGTTTTAGGTGCATTGTGATTAGTCGACAAGAAAAAAAATATAAACGAGTGAGGGAGAGTAAAATATATGATTAAATTAAATTGTTTAAATTGTTGTCATGCCACCTACGTAAATGTAATTTAATTTGTTAAATGGCTTCTCCTTTTCTCTTGCTAAAGCCTGGTTCAAAATAAATTACGATACGAAGAAATCATTCGAGAGTGATTGATTGTTTTCAGCAACGAATGACATACCATATCTCTTACATTTGATGTTTTTTTCACAAAAAAATTCAGAACTACAAGCAAAAGTAAAAAAATTTCTAATCTGATGACTCTTATCTTTGAAGAAATCGACAATTTTCATTTTTCACAACAAAAAAGAAAAAGAAAAACAAGTGAGAAAGAAAAAAGAAAAAAAGCCGTCAAAATATCCCTGACATGATGAAAAGAATATTCAAGCAATGTTTGTGATCTGATCCACAGAAAGCTATAAAAACTTCTATCTGAGTTTCATATCCACGTAAACAGCAAAAACAAAAGAATCTTTGGTGATATAAATACACAACAAAAACATCATAAAACTGTCTCAAACGTAAAATGCGATAAATTAGCGTACGGATTACAAAACATTTTCGTTTTTCACTCGCTTCAGCAGATGATCATTTTTGAAAAGAGAACATTTTTGTTTTGTTTCATGTTATGCTGTAGTGAATGTCTGCAAAAAGAAAAAAATTCGAAACAGCCGTAAAGCTCAAAAACTTTAGCTCATAAAAGACTAGAAACACATGAAATCGATAAAGCTATAATGTGAAAACAGTCCTTGGATTAAGCAGAAATGATAATTGTGAAAGAAGACACAAAAAAAAAAATAATTATATTTGAATTCATTATGTGTATGAAAATATATGTAATGTATAAGAAAATTCTAAAAATATTTTGTTTTATTCCATTTTCATTTCAGAATATTTTACTCACATACCGTTGATGGAATGGTTGAAAGATTTCGACAAATATCCACAGCATGAAATTATTTTTTATCTGAAGGTTAAACTATGAATTTCAGGAAATTAATCCAAGCAGCAAATTTTAATTGCCAAACCTCAGTTTTTCATTTTCAGAATATTGACCACAAGAAAAATATTTAAAGTTCAAACATGTTCGCTATTCTCTAATGAATGATGATGCAAAACCAACACACATCGAGAAAGATTTTAAGGAAAGCAAAACAATGTTTCAACAGATTGAATTTCTAGCATTTACTTTTAAATTGCTTGAAGCATCTCACTTGATCTTCCAAAGGTTGCTGCACTTATCTGCACATTTTCTCGTTTCTTAGTTTGGTAAACGGAATTAAACGTGTCTTCATCGAGAAATTGTCAAAACTCACAGCATAATGCTAATTTATTGTTTCTACTTAACAAGCGTGTATAAAATATTTAGGAATATAAAATAAATTCTCCATTTATAGAAAATCCAGCAACAAATTTGTAATCATTAATTTGTAATCTCGAAAGTATAAATAAAAACGTGGAAATGAAGTAGCGGAAAACTTTCAAACGCGTCTTAAGTATTTATAAAGATCCAAGAGACAAGATAAGAAAAATTTTCCCCGATTTAATTTCGCTTCAATATTATCTTCCGTTTACTGCTAATTGGTGCTTCGGAAACTCAATAAAAACCTTTCGAGAAGTCTCGCAGTAAAATAAAATTATATGACATAATGACTTCCCGTTCAACTTTGTCGTACGATATGTGAGACGGAATCAACGTCAATATCGTTAGAAGTTGTCAAATGATTACAAATTCTTCACAATTCATGGAGAAGTTAAGGAAGACACACGAACAAGAAGAAAGATGAGGAACGAAAGGAAATTAGGAAAAGAAGAAGCTATTTTAAGATCTTTCATTTTCCTTGTAATGCCATCTCGGAAAATGCGTCTTAAATAATTTTCTCATTTCTTTGGAAACAACTTTTAAGGATTTTTAAAAGAAGTGGGTGTGGTGTGTCTACTTTAAGATTTTTCGGAGATCAAGGACTAAAAACGTGACCAATGAGATAAATCATGTGAAAAATAGAACGGTGTTCACTCATCTGATATGAACCGAAAGCGATATTTATTCTCTTGGCACTGACTTCAATCTATTTACTCGGTTCAAAGTGTCCTTAGGGCCATTCTTTTGCAAACAATGAACAGAAGGAAAACCTAACTTACCTTGTTTCTATAGACAACATTCATTTGAAAGTTTCAACAGATTGAAATACTTAAACGAGTTTTCTATCTTCCAATGACACAAATAATGTTTTCCTCTATAGTTTTATGCTGAGAAAAGTTTTAACTTAATCTTATTTAACTAAAAGTGGAAAAATTGGATTTTCTTATATTTTGGTATTGATAAGAATTTGAGGCTACATTTGAGTAGCAAGCGGAGCCTTCATTCAAGGTCTTGGTAGGAGGATTAAAGTTCCTTCAAATTTGCTTACAACAATAGAAAATTTCAAAGTGTGTAGCACAAACTTTAATTTCGTAACAATTATAAGAAAGTTGTATGAAGCATCCAATAAATCATTCACATCATTCTCATAAGTATTGCGGAGTTAACATTTGAAACTCTTCTTGGTAATTCATAAGACCTTCATTCATGTTTCAAATTCTTATTAATAATGAATGTTTCTGAAGGGCAACATAAGTAATAAAAGAAATGGATTCCCTTCTAAATATAGATTTCAAATAAGATTCTGAATTAGCTTTACAAAGAAAACGAGTGAAAGAGAGTATCGGAAAATGAAATGTTTAGATTCTAGATATCGAAATAAACAGGAGAAATATCCAGAAAAAGGATGTTGTATAACTTACCCTTTCTTTTTTTAACTTTAATTCAAACAGTGATTTTAACATTTCTTTTAAGATTACTTTGAATTTGAAAAACGTCCTTTCTCAAGATTCATGATAAGAATTTGAATTAGCTAATGAATCATTACGAAGTTATGTTTTATGTTATTTGTTGTTGTTCAGTGTGTTAACCATTTATCAAAGATATGTTAGAATGTAAATGGATTGAGAATAAAGAAAAGAAAAATGGTAAAAGAAAAACTTGAAATTCTCTAATGACACAAAGGCATGTGATTTGAATAAATAATTTGCAACGAAGAGTTTAGCTTGCGAATCAAAATAATTCTTAATTTTCTTCATGATGTTGTGAATTTCAATATGGGGAAAGTGGTATGGCTTGTAAAAGAAAGTAATTTTCCTTCAAAAATAAACATTAAGTCAATATTTATAGAGGAAAATATGTGTAGGCGCTTTCCGCAACCTTGCCAGTGTTTACGACGTTGAACAGTTGAATATGAAAACATAAACGGTTGAATGCAAGACTTATGATGAATGTAGAAGCATAAAAGTCAAGTCAATCAGATTAATTGTTCATGGTGAATATTCTGTAATTTAAAATTAAAATTAAATGCTGAAAACTTTTGTTAAATGAATTAAACGAAATTTTATATTTATTTTTCGTCTTTCAAATGCTAGAGAAAAATCACAAAACGATTCACACTTCGTAAAGGAATAAAAAGATTCTGTGTGACGTGAATACATAGCAAAATGAAGAACTGAGAAGTTTTTATCTTTTTCTCGAGCAATTTCTTATGACGTCGACTGAGTTGATTCTTGAAAGTTGAAGAGCTAAATCGTGAAAAAATTTCTTATCAACACAAATCTGATTCCACAATTATCTTAGCTTTCCATTATTCTGAACTTTTAAGAATATCATGAAAGAATGTTTCAAAGAAGATTTTGAGATAAAAGAAAGTTATTCATTGTTCTGGTTCCACGTTCTCTGCAAGTTTGTACAATGAAAAGAAAATCCTTTTGAAAAGTATTACAAATTAGTTACCAATGATTTATTTGAAATGAATTTGTACAATGGGCTTCGAAATCTTTTTAAGTAAGCTTTAACTTTTGATCCCAATCAATTGTCAGATGGAAAATGAAAAAACAAACTTTGAATGAGAAATAAGAATCAGTCGTCGTGTGATTGATCAAATCTTGTTTGAAGACACCAAAATATTTATGAACAATTTAATTAAAAATTTACAGGAACCAACTGAAAAGTTTTAGTTGTAAAGTTAGATAAAACTCAATTTAAATTACCTGCAGTTAGAATTAAGTTGAGTCCAATATCAAATGAATCAATTTCAGTGTTTGTTTGCTTATATTTAAGCAGATAATTTATGTGAAATTTTCAAAATGATTGAAATTGTATACATCAGCATGCCAGCAAACCGATAAAGAATATCCACGAACAACCGTCAAAATAATTAGCGGCCACACAGAACATTTTTAATTTATATGTAAAGCATTTCGCAGGATAATTTTCTGTTTGCGTCAGATTCGCAAATCACGTTATTTATCGAATCGTTCTTTCATAAATAACATTCCAGAATTATTTTAATTAATTATTTGATTAGGGAGAACAGTAAACTCTGCTTTAATTATTTTTAATCATTAAAATCTATGCAGATTCATTAATGTTTTATGGGAACATAGATTTTTAAGCTGTCGGATCATAGAAAGCTGAGGTTCTTAATTAAAAACAGGATAAGGCGATAAACCTTACGCTGCGAGAGAAATAAACAAAATATGAAAAATAAAGAAACGTCTTTCAATCTTTTGCTGCATTCAGAAATAATCTCTGAATGTAAACATTCGACTTAGAAATTTAATTAAATAAAAACATCCAAGTGTTAATGCATGCAATAACTTTTCTCTATTTTTCCTTAATTTATTCAATAACAACATTAAAGCAACTTCCGATTTATAAACTTCGAGGAAGAAGTGAAAAAAAACTCTTTCATGTGTTTGAAATTAAAAATATTTTTCATGTCATAGTTGATCGTAAGTTATACTTTATGCTTTGCGCTTCTCTAAATTTTCATTTTATCCTTGTTTCATCCGCCACTATGCTAAAATTATTTAAATTTATTCAGCACCATTTTCATCCCTGAACAACACATTTATTTTTAAAATTCATCTCGCTAGAAAAAAACATTGATAAAGACATAGAAAAGAGCGAAGCGAGTCGATTTTTATTCAAAATGTTGTGCATAAAAGCGGATGCAACACAAAAACCGTTTAAAATATATTCACATGAATTATTTGCATTCGCTGAAGCTACAATTTTTATTTCTATTTTTTGCATTCGCTCGCTTTTCATACTTAAACAAAAAAGAGATCCAATGAATGCATCGCATGACCTGTGAAAGAGAACTGTTGTGCTATGTGCCGCATCATAAATAATTTATAGAAGTGTCATGTATCGAACAGTAAACTTGCTGCAACTCTGAATTTACCATTACGAATGGCTAGTGGAGTGAAGAAATGCTATTCAAATAGAGCTGGAAAAATAGCTTTGAAACACAATCTTTTTTGGTTTACCAAAGATCGAAAGAAATAAATCTAACTGAACAAAATCCAATTCGAAAGTTTAGAACTTTAAATAGTTCAATGAAATGTAAAAATCGTTTTTCAACCGACCATCGGATTAAATCGAGTAATTTGAGAATATAAATTGAACAAACTGTGATTTTTTTCTTTTCTCTTTTAATTCTGAATAAGCTTTAAGCCTTTTGCAATTAAGCTTTTGATAATCGCTTAGTGCTTTTTAAAAACAGTCAACACTTAATTCTCTCGTTTTTACGAGCCTAGCACAACAAAAACAAATAAAATAAATTAGTGAAGCAAAATCATTCGATAAAAATAAGGTTCGGGAAATTCATTAAAGTTGATTTGAAGTAAATTCTGATGAGTTCTATTTTCGACTCTACTAAAAGTCTAGATGACTCTAGATGGATAAAAAGCTTCTCTCTCAATTCACGAGAAGCAATTAAATTTCTCATTTTCTTCTACGTAATTTTCACCTGAAATAAATTATTTTAAGCAAAAGAAGCTGAAACAAAAAAGACGGAAATGGAATTATCATGGAAATTAAACTTTTGTGAGAAAGAAAATGCTTCATTTGAGATAATTAATGGGAAAGAGCTCCTTTTATCTTCAGTGTTTTTTTTTTCGTCTTCGAGTGCCATTTGTTGAGATAAATTCTTCCTTCTAATTCTATTCAACGAATTTTGTGAATAGCGAGAGATTAACAAGAAACAAAAATTTAGTGAAGAAAAAAATAAAGAAAAACTTTTTCAATTTCCCTCAGTTGTACAAAGCTTATTGCTTTTGATTCCACCATAAGCTTAATCGAATTAAATGTCTCTTTTCGAAGGGGATTTCCACTTTTCTTAACCTTACAAAAGTATTGTCGATGCCCATTTCGCTTGCTACACTGTAAGCTTTTTATCTTCTCATCGGCACATAAATAAAAGCATGATGAACACAGAAAACCCAAGGTGAACACTTGATAAGTTTCGTTTTCGTTTCATAGGATTATTTTATCATTATCCTTTCTTTCTATTCTGAAACTGTTTTATTTTATTTTTTTTTGGTTTGGACGAGGAAGAAAAACAGATCCAAAGGAAAATCAATAAACTCGAACTTCTCGAATGAAGAAGCAACCCACGATTCATACACGTCCACATTTACCTTCGTCTTGTTTCAACTTGATAACCTTTAATGTTTCGTTCAACCTTTTTTCATCCTGTAAAAGCTGAACTCGCTTGATGAAAACATAAAATTGGGAGATGAAAATCCTTAAACACAAATATCTTTAATTGAGCTAATGTCTTTGTAAAGACTTAAAAGGGGGAAAAAGTTTACGATCATTCATAACAGAAAGAACCCAATTTAAAGCTGATATTCACAAAGCGTCATTAAATTTTGAGAGAATTCAGCATTTCGAAGTCTTCTTCTTTTTCACATCCTTTTTCTTCTTCTTTAAGTCGACAAAAATGAAATTTCTCGGAATGTGTTACTGCCAATTAGCATGCGACAACGATGTAATTACATTAACTGCTAGGGCAACAAAGCAAGAAATTTAAAGTTGAAGTAAATGAATAAACATACATAACGAAGCAGAGCTTTTCTTCTTCATTAAGAAGTTTACCAAAGAAAAATATTTTCCACCCCTCTTAAAACTCTCAACATATTTTGTAAGTTTATGAAATTATTTCACGTGAAAGTTTCCATTTATCTATCCATTCTTTCTTTGTTTTGTTACATATACAACAGACACATGAAGCTATATTTGAATTCATTTCTTTTTTGTTTGAAGGTTTAGAAATGAAGTAAATTGCGCATGGAGGTTGGAAAAAAAGGTTGAAACCAATTTTCATATTTCACTGATAAAAAAGGTAAAAGAACTGAATTCAACTGTTTTGTTTGGTCGAGAGAAGAAAGAAAAGCTACAAATTTATGGAAATAATTGCTCAATTAGTTATGGAAAGTGAATCGGAAATGGAAGATGTTCCGATCGTTTCAACCTGCTCATATTTTCAGTTTCTATTGCTTTGCGAGTTTAAAATGTTGGTCAGCTATGTATATAAAACAATTTCCTTGTTAATGTGCATGCTTAAAAATATTCTCCTGCTTAAACGATTACATAATGTCTCCCGATTTTTCTACGTTAGAAACTCCTGGCTATTCCTTAATTAATTTTAATTTAATTTTCAACGAATGTAACTTTTTTAAAGATATTTCTTCTTACCTGCCTCATTTCTTATTTTCAAGACACGACGACATTATGCAAAAATTTTGGAATAAGAGAATAAGAAATTTTTAAAGTCGTTAAGAATACTCATAAAGTTGCACGGGCGATTTGAAAAAGGTTACAATCGTGAACTGTTTTATGTTCGATAACTCCCCGAGGTTCTGTTTTTGGGGGGGAGGAAAAGATTTCTCTGTAACGATAAAGTTCGTTCGCTGCATAAAAATGCTAATCTGAGCTTTTTGAAATATTTTTTGTAATAAAAAATCAGCATTAATTTAACGTTGAGAGATTTGAGATGTGTATCTCAAAGATATTTACCATTCGTTAGTCAATCGTTCCGCATCGTTAAAAACCAAATAAACGATTCCATGAAATTTGAAATTAACGTGGTCAAAAATCATTTTATGTACGAATTTTAGTAAACCATTCACAAGAAAGGAAATCGTTTGAATAACAAAAAGATTTGTAGGCTTCTTCCTTCATTCTTTACGAAAAGCATAGGAGAAAGGAAAGGTGTTGAACTTTATTTTAATGTCCATTAAAGGTTGATACCGAAGAAGAAAGATAAAATAAACCCGATGATTTATTGCAAAAAGGATATAAAATCCCCATCGGATTTTTGTGAAAAGCGTAGGATGAGAGTTTTCATCAACATAAAAAGAGTAAAATCAAAAAAGTAAAATTTATGTGGTTGATGGAGAATACTTATGGTGCATTGACATGTTAATTCCTCTTTTTCCATTTCATTCTTCGTGTCAGATTTTTAATTGCTAATTTCACAGAGTTCGCTTTTAAAACTTTTCATATTTCAGCAGCACATGATTTTTAACGGATAAATCAAATTCGAATTTAAACGAACTTTTCATATTTAAATTATTTGACAGCATTTTTGACAAGACTGCTGTCACTAGCCATCCCAAATCATTCCGCTTGCTAAGTCTGACAAAAACAAAGCAAATCTAAATCCGATTGATTGCTAATCAAATAGGTACTCTGCAAGTTAAGATACATTACTTTTATTCATAGAAATAAGAACCAAAGTTTCAAGTGATCGTTTCAACATGAAGTTGCTGCAGATTATTCTGCTTTTTGCATTTGGTGAGTAAATTTTGAATTATTATTCATCAGATGATTCATTTTTGTTTTTGTTTTAATTTCCTTATCAGCCGCCCTAAATGATTCGACTCCATTGGCCTCATCAGAGTCATCGTCGACAAAATACAACCCAGAATGCTCCAAAGGAGTCAGCTTCTGGTGTCAAAGTGTCATGTGAGTTAAAATAACATTTAAAAGTAATTATTTACTAATTATCGACTGAAATAACGACGACGAAGAATAATTCTTTGTGACGTATAAACAAACATATACGACGTTGAACGAAAGAAAAAATATGAAGAGTCACAGGAAAACGAAAGTTGGCGTATTTATCTTATCGTTATAAATCATTTGAGTGTTCGATAACACAACAAACACAAAGCTCAGTTTTTCTGCTTTGTTTATACAAATCATTAGATTAATGTGACGAGAAACCGGCTGAATTTTTAATATGTTCTTTAATTATTCTTAGGAATGCCAAGCAGTGTCGTGCAGTTGACTTTTGTATCACTACAGTTTGGGAAACTCATCGAGTTCAAAATGATTCGAACTTAATTTGCGATGATTGCAAAGAATGGGTTGACAAAGCGAGAAGTTTCATTAAGAAACAAGAAAATTCAGGAGAAATCATAAGCAGCTTGAAATGGACTTGTGACTTGATTCCAGTCGCTTCAATCGCATCTTCTTGTGAGAACGTCGTCGATGAAAATGTTCCAGAAATATTCAAAATGTTGGAATCGGCGATGGATCCAGACGCAATCTGTTCGAAATTATTCTTCTGTAACAACGCAGAGTACAGTAAAACTTTAATAAAAGTTCAGCCAAAAGAAACAACGAAACTTTTGACTTGCAACCAGTGCAAAGTCTTTGGATACTTAATGGAAAGAAAATTCAATGAAACGTCAAAAGATGATTTATTGGAGAATCTTTTGGGAGTTTGTGGTGAAATTTTATCTTTCTCGGACTGTTCCAAAGTTGTCATGATGAGATTCAACAAAATATATGATGCGCTAGGGACAATACTAAAGTCAAACAGTCTTTGTAACAAATCAGAAATCTGCAAGAGTGATCAAAATAAATTATTACCAAGCAACGTTCCATCAATCATCTCCCCATGTCATTTCTGCTTGCATTTCATTAAAGAACTTGATGAAAAGTATATTGTGAATAAGACCGAAATCGAATTTAAAAGTAATTTGGAGAACTTTTGTGACTTAATTGAGCCTTATTCTTCAAAATGTGAAGAATTTGCCGATCAATATTACGATGCCATCTACAAATATTTGTCATCCAAATCGAACGTGACAGAATTTTGTTATTCAATTAAAATTTGTAAGCGGAAACACTTTATCGAGCATGAGGGAATTTCTACTACAATAAACAAGAAATTCATTTCGGAAGCTGATTTTCTGAAGAAATTTGACGAATCTTCATTAATCATTCACAAAAATGGATCATGGTGCAATACATGCCAAAGTTTGTTACGTTCAATTATAGGAAAATTGGATGAATATTCAACAGAAGATGAAATGGTGAAGACTTTAAAATATGTTTGCAAACAACTTCCATCAGTGATTCAGAACGAATGTGAAAACATCGTTGACCTGTATGCAGATGCAATAATTTGGTTATTAGATCGAAGTCTTGATCCAAACTTTATTTGTCCGAAAATCAAATTGTGTCCACATATTCTTGATTTGGAACATCTTCAATCAACTGCTATTGATGGCAAGCCAACTTGTTCCTTTTGTTTATTTACAGTTCAAGAAATTTACGATTTTGTGAGTGGAAGAAAAGTTAAAGAAAACATTGAAAATGCCATGACGATGCTTTGCAATCATTTGTCTGGAAAACTTCTCAGTCAATGTTTGGAATTTTCAACAAACTTCTCAGAAAAGATTGTTGAGATGATTATGGCTGACATTCCACCACAAGAAGCATGCATGGAAATTAAGCTTTGTCATAACCAAGTTGAACCATATGAAGAGACAACTGAAATAAAAATTTACAATCCGAATGAAATTCAAACTGAAAATCCAATGACAGAACATCCGCAATGTGTTTTATGTGAGTTCATTATGTCAGTTCTTCAAACAGAATTAAATGACATTAATGTTGATATTAAAATAAAACAGATTGTTCACAATATTTGTCATAAAATGCCCACAACTGTCACGAGTTATTGTAGAAATTTTATTGATTTCTATTTCGAGAGGATTATTGAATTACTCAAGATAATTAAACCATCACAAATATGTTCAACAATGAAACTTTGTTTACATCAAGATGATTAATGATTTTCATAAATAAATGTTTACTTCATTTGAAAGTTATACCATCAAAAGTAAATTTAATAAGCTTTATTTAGTTTAAATTACGCTACACAAGAAAGCACAGATTTGAATAAATATAATAAAAATATTAAGTACTTTTGACTCTTAGCATTAAATAAAGCTAAAATATTTAATGATTTGGACTTGGCGGGGGTGCTTCGTTTCCTTCACCTTCCTTTCCATCATGATTGAGTTCTTCTTCGTCTGGGCTTAGATCTAAATAATTAAAAATAAGAAGAATTTAAACTCCAAATTATCAAAGAACTTCATAAACATTATCACCATCAAGAGTATCTTCTGAATCTTGTGCCGACATCTGTTCAGTTGTTGTGCTTTGATCAGCATCACCTTCAACTTTTTCACGCTTCTTACGACGCTTTTTCTTCTTCTTTTTACCTTCGTTTCCGCAACTTTCATTTTCAGGCTCTTCTTCTTCAACGTTGTAGTCAGGTGGGAAAAGTTTTTCACAATCCGCTTTTCCATCGACAGTATTTTTACTGACATAACATGGACCTAAAAGTTTCAGTCGTTTTACAATGTCACTTCGCTTCTTAGCAACCTTCAACATCAACTTATCATTACTGGAGAGTTATAAATAGAAGAATTAATATTTTAATGAAAATAGTGTTAATTGACTTACACTGTTGGCTTCAGCAACTCATATTTGTCAGTGATTTTTGCCAATAAAGTGCAGCTCGTGATAATTTCCGATGAGAAGTAACCGAAAGCTAAAACGTCACTGCTGACTGGTTTAAAAGCATCGAAAATATTTTGACGTTTGTAAGCATCGAAAATAAATAACAAATGTTGCGGAACCATTTCAGGATCGGGTGGAAGGAAATGTTCAGTGTACTGAAACATATTTTGATGGTAAAATTATTTTCAAATAAAGTTTAAATAATTTAATTGTACATTTCTAAAGAATATGTAAATGTAAGCAGCGTTTCCCCTTTTATTAAATGGAGTCCAACAAGGCGGAACTTTCATGAGTTTCATTGGTAAACCTGTGGCTTCGTCAATGGGAATAACAACTTGTGGAGCTTGAGCTGCTTGTTGTTTGCCCTTTCTTAGCAGAGGTTTTTCAACAAAGACTGGCTCGTGGCCTAATTAGAGACAAGAAAATTTAATTAAACTGAACATGAAAATATTTTATTTTACCAGGCACGAACTCAATTGGCTCAAGAATTGCTGGGCTTGAATGGATAATTTTCTCTCCAGTCTCATCATAATAAACAATGTCTGTAAAGTGAACATGATTTAATAAATTTTAATTCACAATTAATTAAGACATGAATTTAACTTGGTTCAGCAATTGCTTTGTAAAATATTTTTAAAACTTCTTCTGGCGCTCTCGTGTCAGTTTCTCCAAGTTTCATCAAGAAAATTAAAATTTCTTTTGTGTATAAATATTCGATAACCTGTTATGCGGGGGAGTATTTAATAAAATTTATAACCTTAATAATCAACAATGAACCACTAACTAACTTCTTCATCCAAGGGATTTTCAATCTCAAATTGTAAAATTTCCATCATTTCAGGTTTGATTCGAATCATTTTTCGATCTTTGCAACTCAATTCCATTTTATCAGAAACATCTGTCGACTTTCTGTAAGCATCCTTCATAACATGACTTTAAAATGAAATAAATATTTATTCTTGAAACTGCAAAAGTGATTGTCAACTTACGGAAAGAACAACATAATTCCCATATCGATGACATGTTTTATAATCTCATCAGTTACAAACTGAATGTATTCCTTTCTTTGTTGAATCGCTTGTTCAGCTTCAATTCGATCAGTTTCTTCTTCAATTGTTCTCAATAAAGCTTCACGTTCTTCTTCTTCAGGAAGAAGTTGTTCAAAGTCGTAAAATGTCCTTTCAAACTCACCAGCTTTAAATTGTTCTTCAAATTTTAATTCCTGAATGATAATCGCCATTAATCGTGGAACGTTACAGCCAAGTAACATGTTGACAATTTTGTGATTCTGTAAATTTTTTTATGTTTTTTATTAAGAAAATTTTAATTTGTTTGTTTTTCATACGCTACAAAACAGCCAAGTTGGTTCAGAACGATTACGAAATCTTTTCAATTTTTCTATTGTGTCAGATTTGCAAACAGCAAGATGTAAGAAATCACCTCCAATTTCAAGTTTTGCCTTCTTAAGGTAACCAATCATTCCAACACATGGCCCAGCCCATTCAGAGTACACATCGAGAACTAACGAATAAAAATCATTGCAAGTTTAGAAATTATTATAAAGTTGATTGCAAACCTATGATGCCATCTCTCTCAAGAAACTTATCAAGATCATCGTCATTGCAAATTTCTGTTTGCAGCTGTTGAACTCCACCTTTCTTAGTCATTTGTTATTCTTATCTGATACACTTTATGTAAATAATTATTAAATTAAATGTCAGTAGCTTGTTATGATGTCTTGGCAACAAGTTTCCAAAGAAACGAACTTTTTGTATGAAAGAAGTTCTCCAGAACAGAAAAAGTTCTTCAAACTTTTCTTTTAAAGGCTTTTTTGTCGAACAGAAATTTCCTTTCACTTCAAGTATTAGAATCAATAAAACGAACAAAGTTTACATTTTAACATTTCTTAAGTAATTTTATTCAGTTTAATTTTGAACGTGATGATATTGACAAAAGCCGGAAAAAGAAAAATAAATTTAATTGATGAAGAAAAGATTGAAACAAAATTCTCTTGATTCGAAAAACGAAAACAGTCGTCGAATTCATGATTTATAAGAAAAAATAGAAATTAAATTTTAAACAAAGGTAAAGAGAAACTCAAAAAATAATTTTAGAGTGTGTAATGTTTAATTATAAGAGCATTTAATTAATGTTTGGTCTACAAGTCTTCATCGTCTTCTGGTAGAGCGGTTTTTGAAGCTTCTTCCATTTCTCGTTCCAACTGATCTTGCCAAGCTTTGTCCATTTTGACTTCTGGTGGCAATAAAGCTGGCATAGCAACAAACTCCAAGTTGGGATCGCCGACCAATTTGCGAGCCAACCACAAGAAAGGTTTCTCGAAGTTGTAATTCGACTTAGCAGAGATGTCGTAATATTGGAGATTTTTCTTTCGGTGGAAAACGATGCTCTTAGCTTTCACTTTGCGATCCTTAATATCAACTTTGTTTCCACATAAAACGATTGGGATACTTTCACAAACGCGAACAAGATCACGATGCCAATTTGGAACGTTTTTGTATGTGATACGAGATGTAACGTCGAACATGACGATAGCGCATTGTCCCTGAATATAATAACCATCACGAAGTCCTCCAAACTTCTCCTGTCCAGCTGTATCCTAGAATAACAAAGAAAAAAGACTTTTATACACCTTTGAACAATTTTTCCAAATATTTATTTTCTTACCCAAACATTAAATCGAATAGCGCCTCGATTTGTATGGAAAACCAAAGGATGAACTTCAACACCGAGAGTTGCAACGTATTTCTTCTCGAATTCACCGGTCATATGACGTTTCACAAAAGTTGTCTTTCCAGTACCGCCATCTCCAACTAAAACGCATTTGAATGTGGGGATATCTCCTTCTGTTGCCATTTTTAATTTATAATCTGCAAGAAATTTTTGAATGATGAGTCAGACATGTTGTTGTTGTACATAAAAAGAATTCTAAGAATTCAACTTGTAACGTACATACTAAAAGAATTTCATTATTTTACGAAATTACTAATTTTTTTATTTTCTTCAAGATGCGATTCTTTTAGGAATTTGAAATATTTAATTATATTAGACTTTATTGAAATTTTTAACGTTTTTAGCTTTTTCACGGAATCTACGGAATCTAAACAACCAAGCCATTTCTTTTTTGTGAAGATTTTCAAGTTTAGCAAATTTAAGCCGATTTTAAGCAATTTACTTCCTTTAAGCTTGCGATCAATTGCTTTTAGCTTGTTCTCTACACTTTACCGGTATGGAAATTGTGAACGTTTAAAGAGATTTAGAAGAAAAGTGACCGCGTTTTTTCTGATTTGCGAATATCGACCTTAAAATGCAAACTGGCTTGGGAAGTGTCTTAGGAACGGAAACAAAATTTCAATTTTTTTAAGGATATACGAAATTATTTTCAGAGGAAATTGTTTCAAAACTATAAAACATACTCTTATCTATTTAATTACACTACAAAAATTGATAAATCTTACTCACTTCTTGAAATATTTGAAAAAAATATTCTTTTTTGTAAAACGAGGCAATTCGCTTGTTCAAACTAACACTATTAAAGTTTTCTGTGGTACACAAGTATGAGCTTATAACACTTTACAAGAGTTTTGCTACACCCCTTAAGAACAAGAAAAAAATCACGCACGGACGGAAATTCACGCACAGAATGGAATTTTGCAAATTTGCCTTTTGCATGAGACTGTTTATATGTTGAGGAGAAATATTAATTAGCTTCGCATACTTTTTGACAGAAAATTTTATAAGGGAACTCGTGTAGTTTATGAAGGGCATTTTTAAGATCAAATTTAAGATCAAAACAAAAGGAAGGTTGAAATAAGAATTTAGATTAATTTAACACTAAATTATAGAAATCTAACGGAGTTAAAATTAACAAACGAAAACAATAATCTATTTCGAATAGAGAATTAAATGAGATAACCATATAAAACAGCTTTGATCTTGAAATTGGTTCATGCGCAAAGGCATAGAAAAAAAATCAATAAAATTTGTGAAAAAAATTCATCAAACTCGCTCTTTTCCGGAGGATCGTGAGTGAATTTTTGGCGAAATTAATGATTTAGCGTGCATAAATCACAATTTTAAGCTAATGGAAGCCTAGTGAATACCACCTAGCATTAAAATATAGTAAGGTTCACAGTGAAAAGTGTGTAATTTGGTGAAATTTTGCATTGGAAAGTTTTTTTCTTTTCAACTTGAGGAGAAAAAAGTTTTGAGCAACATCGCCCGAACCAAAAAGTGATTTCTAGAGCATCAGTTGACTGCCTCAACATAAATTAAAAAACAACATTAACAAGCAACATGACGAAGGATAGATTAGCAGCATTACATGCGGTGAGTGTTACCGGAATCTTTAGAATTCACAGAAAAGCCATAATTTGTTCGTGTGAAAATGACAATCGATAAAAACAGAACTTTTTTAATTGCTTTATTTTTTTTTATAATTCCTGATGGTTCGTACAGAGAAAAGAGATTTCGAATTTGCAAAGGAACCTTGACCGCGCCTTGAGTGTTTTGTGAAATTCTAAATTGAATGATGTCGGTGATGAAAGCAGATGAATGAATGAGGTAGTGAGTCATTCACACGCGATTCGTTTTATTGCTGAATTGAATTAGTGGGCTATAAGGCCATTGTTGTTGATATTTTTGCGCAAATGTAGGAAATTCCCATCGAATGACAATTGCTTCTTCCCCTTTGGCGCCCGACACAGTCAACAAAATGTTACTTGGAATTAGTCATCAAGTATTTTATCAGACGCTAGAATGACTGATAAGAAGAAAAGATTGATTATAGTATAGCCATGACTGTTGTTTAAAAATAAAACAAAAAAGAAGAAGGAGAAAAATTATCACGAATTCAAACATAAAAGTTCCACTTGATTGAATATTTAAATTTAAAATTTTCAACCTTAACTTTTACGAAATGAAAAACTTTACGCATTTCATTATTGTGAACTTTTTTATATCATTGTATTGCGAAAAACTACAAGAATGCTCATTATTTTCTTATCAGAACCAGAAAGACACAAAGCGGAAAATAACGTTTGTTCAAAGTCAACAGTTTGAGTTCTGAAGGTAATCCAACAAGTTGAAATTCTATAATGAATAAAAAAAGAAGATTGACATAGGCCCATTACAAGTAAGGCATGAAATTGCCTAATATGAATTTTTTTTTGTTGAAGGCGACGTAATTGTAAAATTTATCCACCTTTTGAGTCACGATGGCTGAAACAAACAAGATTAGCAGATGACGCTGTCGTGGTGACGAATCTTATCCATTGTTGCCTATTTTAACGTCTTAATTAAAGAATGATCGCCTTATTCTCTTTCAACTTTTGTCACTAATCTTTTGAAGCCAGAAAATTTATTTAATTCTCAAAGTTCTGATCCCACGCTCGTAAATTGCAGACAGAATTGCAACGTTGAAGAAACTTATAACTTTATCCACTTCTTGTTCACCTTACCATGTATGCATAGTTTACTTCTTAAAGTTTTTAAGTTTATATCGAAGAGTGTTGCGAATTCAAATTTTCATGCACAACAATTAGTTTTCCTTTCTATTAAAGAAAGTTTCCAGAAGAGTTAAAAGCATAACTTGTAAAGTAAAATAAAAGTCGAAAGTGAAACCATGATGTAACAAGTGATTGGTTTCATTAACCTTTTGAAAGATAAATTTTTGAATTTTAAGCAAACCCGTTTCAAGTTTTATAACTTTGAGAAAAATGGTGAAGAAATGAAAGATTGAAAGAAGATTCTTCTTATTTATTTTCGTATGCTGTGTGATTTCTCTATCTCTCTTTTTTGTGAACAAGAAACATTAATAATTCAACTATTGCTAGAAAAAAAAGAATGAAATGAGACATCACAGCTGTGTCATCTTTTTTGCTATAGAAAGGACGGAACTTTGCTACAATTAACTACAGAAAAAAGGAGTAAAGAACGAGAATTCCATGCTTTGAACGAATCTTTCCCTTATTCCATTGCAATACTTTCTCACAGCAAAACTTCTGTAGTGGTCATAAATAACCAGACACTTATAAACATCTCGTTATGACAACAACAAGAAAACTATGCTACGTCCGAAACATTCCAACTTTGTTGAAAAAAATCGATGCCAAATCTTGTCATTGAATAAGTTTCAATGTTAAATGATATTTTTGACTTTTAGATCATTTGATTTAGTTACGTTAATATCTGCACACTTAAAAAATCTTATGCTTTATAAATGTTATTCAAAACAGCTTTTAATTTAACTTTGAGAACTTTTTAATAATCTACGTGTTTGTGTCTGGTGAACGTCAAGAATATTTAAAGCTTTCTTTCTTGTTACACGGTTGCTGTTTTAGATTAGAAAATTGCGAACACTTTTGTCGTAGGTTTCAGTATTTCATATTCAGTTGATGTCATTTTAGGCGATTTTCACATGCTTTTCGTTTTTATGTTTTCAGATTTTCCTTTTTTTACGATACGATGAATAAGAATCCCTTCGCGAAGTTATCGTCATAAAAAATCTTTTGACAGTTAATGTTTTTCGAATGGCAAGAAAAGAAGTTAAAATAGCAAAAAGAAAGCTCTCTAACTTGCCAAGTAGACGGAAAAATGAAAAATGAGCGAAGTTCATGGTCATGAGGTTGAAATCAATTGGGAACAGATAGAAAGGTTTCCTTTCATGTCCACCTGGTGCTTTATATTTTGAATACAATTTCACGTAATAGAAAAGGTGACCACTTGTGAATTTCTAAACGTTTCTTAACAACTCAATTCACTTCCTTCTGTCTTTCAAGAGAAATGCCAAAAAGATATTAAATGGCATGTGAGAATACAAACAAAAATATTTGTTTAACTAAATAAATTACTGTTAAAAACATTGAAATGAAATAACATTTCACGCGAAGCTTTAGAAATATAAACAGTTGATTAACAAACGTTGATTTTATTTTTTTTTGCTCAACAGCTTGTTGGATAATACCCTTGAAAAGAAGCTTTTATCTTGGCTTTTATTGTAAAAAAACCAAATCTATTTGGCTTGAGTTTCTTTCAAATTTTCTCCTCGGCTGATTTTCGTATTGCCGTTGAATGTAAATATTTAGATCCCTCTTGTTGGCAAATTTTTTATCTCGTCTCGTTCTTGAATTGAATTTGATACAGTTTGCGATGTCATAAATTCTTTTCTTAAATGGATTTGTGTGACAACATGTGAAAGAAAGTCGGAAGACCTGCAAAGATATTTCAAAGAAACAGTTGAGGGGAAATGCGAAAGTGAACGCGAGGTGGAATGTTGATTGCGAGATAGAATTTTTATGAATCCATTACGTTCAATTCTTGTGATGGGCTTTGAAATGCTGAGAAATGAAATGAACGAAACTTTTTTATATTTCGAGCGAGGCTTTATGAATCGGATTGAAACTGATAATGAAAAGATAAGAAATTTGGTCCCAAGAAAAAGTTTTTTTTATTCTACTCAGCATCATTCGCTTTCCCAAAGAAACGAAACGTCTTTTAATTTCCATAAATGAATATAATAACTTTTCCCTTAAAGGCATATTCTATGCTCTTCTCTTTTTCTCTTTTTTCGTCTGATGATGTGAATAAATTAGACTGAAAGTTTATCGAATTTCCTCTTCTTAAGAAAAAAAAGGAAAATGTAAGCGAAGAAAGCATGAAACAGTTACATAAATAATAAGATTACAAATCGTGTTGACGTCATTCATTTCTTCCTTATTTGTGTATTTAAACATGTTTAAGAGTAACCGAATACTTATTCAGTTTTTTTACTTCATATTTATCAAACGTTGAATGAGAAAAGGTTTCAGTCAATGTTTCATTACAATTGAAGATTACGTTCGGTTTTGTTTATGCCTCTTCACTTAAAGAGTTATTTACGATAACGATAGCGACAGAGTGAAAGATAAATGAAATTTGATTAAGGGTTACATGATGCTTGACATTTCTCTTCCGCTGTAATCTTTTGGTAGTTTCACAGCATTTGTTTTTCTTCTTCTTCTTCCACTTCTGTTAAAACGAAACCATCGTTATGGGTCGACGATCTAAGTTATAAAACCCAAACCATCAAGATCGCCATTGAGAATAATTTAAAATGATTAATTTTCATATCCAACTCAATTCCATTTACGAATTTACTTCATAAATCGCGTTAGTTTCATTTAATATCCAACCACCCACACAATCTTCCGTCATTCATTTTTTATAACCTTTGGTTTAACATTTGAACAAGAATCCCCATCCATCACTTTTAATTTTATAGAATCTCGTAAAATATTATGAGAAACAAGATTGTAGATTCGATTAAAATGATTACAAAGTCTTACTTGCAATTGAGACACCAAAATATATTCTGTTATCCCTTTTCTTCTATCGTTGAGTGAACTTTTTTCTTTCAAATCCTCCCTTTAATATTATTTTTATTGTCATGAAGTGTACGAAATTTCTGCTTTCCCTTTTTTCGACCTTCATCTTCCGACTGTTCATGAAATTGAGACTGTAGAAAAATAATCTTGTAAAATTTTCACGAAAACCGCTTATATTTTATCTTGTCATATATTTACTTGAGTTTTCCAACAAGATACATTCCATCACCCCCGAAGTTAGACAATTCATCCAAGAAATTCTTTCATTCTTCATCATACTGGCTTAACCCGTTTAGGATTCGGGGTCGTTTTGTTTTTTTCTTCTTTATTTTATTTTATTATGTAAAGCCTCAAACAAATGCTTTCAGTCTGTTAAATAACATTGAAGCGAAGGAAAAGAAGAAAAGAAGAAAAGACATGGAAAAGTGAAAATCATCGATATTTACAACGACGAAATGCTAAGAAATTACAAGAACTTTTTCCCTTACACTTCCATTCATTCTTTCCAAATGTGCTTAGATATAATAATTATAAGTAATGAAATTGCGAAAATTATTATTGTATTCATCCTCTTTTTTCTTACTTTTCTTATTATTTTATGTTGCGGCTAACACCACACTATGAAAGCTGTGAAAAGCTCAACGATTTCCCATTTCTGTTATATTTATGCTTCTGATTTCATCTCTCATTTAATCACGTATTTAATTTCATTATTTCATTCTTCTCGTGCTTCTAAGTGGAATTCTTTTGAAAATCGTTGAAACGAAGAATATTTAATAGTTTCAAGTATGTCTATTATATACAAAAGAAGAAAAATGATTTACAGTGTTAGAAATAAACTAGAATTAGGGTGAATGGCCAAATGATGTCACAATGTTCTCTCATCGTTTTGTTCCTTTCGGAAGTTAATTTTTGGCCAGAGAGCATAAAAAATTGAGCTCGTAAAACTGTGCCAAGATTTGCCACGATTTCTAGGTGTACCCCATTTGGCCATTTATCCTAGAAAGTGAGAGAAAAAGGAAAATCTTTCGCTTTTCTCATATTTCATGAACAAATCATGTCTTTGTCAGGAAAATAGAAAATATAAGAATATAAGTTTCAATAATTTGAAATGTATTCTCCTCTTTTAAAGAAATGAAATAACAGATTGAACAAGAAGATTGTTGGGTACGAAAGAAAGGAAAAGAAATGAAAACGAGCAACAATTATTATGGAAATATTGTTCTTCTGAGAATAGTCGAGACAATAAATAACTCTTTATGGATTTCCATTTTTTTTTCTACTTCACAACCTTCACTTCTATTGGGAAAGCTTTCACTGAGAACTTGCAGAGCCGAAGTTTTAAATGGTCATTATTTTTAAAGGAAATAAAAAGCTATAAAATGGGTCAAAATCGCTCTCGCTACGCTCTTTATGTTTGCGGTTACGAAGGGAAATATAAATAAATATTTAGTCGTTAAAATTCTGCTTTTCATTTCATTTGAAATATTCTGACAGTTTGGTGGTGCAATTAACTCTCTGGCGAGACGCCAAAACCATTGTTTCTGTTTTATTTAATTATAGTCCCATCATGGTCGTAATACTTAAACTTTTTGTATCGATCTTATGATAAAAATTCTGCTTTATTGTTTGGAAGTTTTCTTAATTATTTAAAATGCATAGCACTGCTGTTAAGATAATTTAGATAAAAACTTTTTCATTTCAACACGAACGGTAAATTTTAAAGTTAAAAAAACTTTTCTCGTTTTTCACAAAACTTTAATGTTGATTCATCAGAATTTATTCCTAGTTTCATTTTAATAGCTTTCTCTCTATTCAAAATAAGTTTAATATTGAACATCATAAAGCGAGCTTGTTATCATCAGAGCTTAGTTGGTTGTATGTTAATTACGTGATAAGGCGAAGGCTTCATTTATGTAATCTCCATTGATTGGGATGAAAGAGAAATTCCCTAAAATCAATTAATTTAAATTATATTAAAACCAAAACGGATACAAATACAATGAGGATAAAGGCTGGTCTTTATTTGATTTATTTAGTTTCCGTCTGACATAATAAAAAATCGATTTTTGATGGGGATTTTGTTATTTTCAATCTTCAGTTGATAAATTTACGATTTGAGCTTTAAAAAATGTTTTTATGAAGTTATTAAAATGTTTAATATCTATCTAAACATTTACTCGGAAATTAAGTTTCCTTATAAATATTTAAGCAACTTGAAAGCGTCACCAAAAATATCTTTCAAGACTTTTGTTTAGAAACTCTCATCGCAAAAATGCTTACGGAAGTATGGCAATGATAGCAACATGGCGAATAGCTACGTGACTCGTTTATGCTTTAGTTGTAAATACTTTACTCGTTACTCCTTCCAACAATGAGGGACTCGTTTGAATCTCTGATGAAAACAACAAAAAAAAATAATAGAAATAAGTCGAGAGAAATCAAGCACGGTTGAATGGTTAAATGGATGCTAATATGATCCTTACTTTGCAAAGTCTATAAACAGACGAAGAGAAGAGTCGACACAGCAATGAAAAACGAGTGCGATAAGACATTTTGTCAGCTAGGATCCGATAATAAACATATTGGTTTGTTATTCAGTTAGATATCCTCGTCTATCCCAATCTATGTTTATTTATTTCTCTGCTAACCTTCACAAAGTATGTGGAGAAAAGTAATATAAGATTCCAAACCAATAAAGTTCATTGCCAGAAGTGTATTTATTCAATCTCTAGTTTTGTTTATTGTCACATGGAAATTCAATGAAAATTGTTCTTCGTTCTTCTCTCATTCCTTCGCCATTCTCAGTTAAAAGATTTCAAAGATTCTGAAAGTAAAAACTTGACAATAGCTAACCGACATGAAAAGTGTTAATTTCCACACTTAGATGATTTTATTATGTTTCATAATCTTTTGTAGAGTGAAGCGTGAAAAAAAAAACTTTTAATATCGACAATGAAAATTATTTTACTCCCGCTTCGGAATATTTTCGTGGTGATATCAGCGGTCGGTTGAATGATAATGAAATTACGGTGATTAAACGATGACAGATGCTTGATAAATTGCCTTGGAAGGTCTATTAAAATTCATTTATCAAAACATTAGATTGTAAGTAAGTTGTTGGAAGACAAAAACCATTAACCATACCTGAACACAAATGTTCACAACGTTCAATGTAAAAGCTTTGTGGAAGAAGATTGAATACAAAAATGGGTAACACACGTAAAGTGTCACTCATTGTTCTTATCACATCCACTGACAGCTTCTCAATTGTTTGCCTTAGCTTCAGACAATCTCTTCCAATACATTCATAATTCTTCTTTGAAGGTCAAGTACAGAAAATTCACACATGTTTGCACGTCACAGACAATTAGCAAAGTGGCGATATTTCTTTAAACGTCTCAGTCTTAATGCATGTATGTATACGGCAGCTTATGGTCTGTTGATAGTCATCAACTTCATGTCTTTCTTTTCGTTTAAATGAACATGTTGTCGATTGGATTGAGATAACATTTATGATGGTATATCGAATGAAACTATAGAATGTTAAGCAGCAGCAAATGCAATGTGTTTGTCTATCTATTTCTTTCCTTTTTTCTATGTTTTTCCTCCCACCCATATCATTATCGTTATGATTTTGATGTCAATTTTACACATGACTTGATAAAGCGTGAAATTAGAGTACGACATATGAAATCGAATCGGAATCACGACAAAGGAGTGAATTATGATGACAGCAGCAAAACACTAATCATTGAGAATTAGAAGAGTGTTTTATGATATCAGAATCTTGATGCTTGTTTGTTCTTGCTCTCGTCGTTCCCTCGGGTGATGATAAATTTTATGACGTTTCAATATGTTTGCTTCTCTGAATACAAACAGAAAAAAAATATGAAACGAATAATGCATAAAGTTTAAAACTAAAATAACGATGAAGCAAAGTCCCGTTCGACTCTTTTTTTATGTTTCAATAATTAATGTTGTTGCTCTTTTTGTTTCAATCTACCCTTTATATTGGTGAAGCATTGCCAAAAATTATTATGCGTACAACGCTCTGTAGAGTTTCATGACGATAAATGTGAAATAATCATGACTGTTGGCAAATAAATTTCGGTTCTCTTAGTCTTTACAATTACTCGACGCCTACCAGAAAGCGGAAGGAAATGAAAATGATTTCGTACAATACGAGAAATTCGCTCATGAATATTGGAGAAGCTTATTTATGGAAATCTCTTCATGAAAGTTTAATTGATATTGAATCATAAATTCATAGTTACAAAATTTGATACTTTGCTGTAATTTGTTTTGCCTTCAAAATTGAATTTTTATTTTGTTGTTAATATCTCTTCGAATGTTTAACATTTTTCCGTTCAAGATCAATTTACTCTCAACAGCTTTTTTTTATATACTTTGGGAAATATTTCTTCGAGGATAAGGTTATTGAAATTGTTTTCATAATAAAAGGAAAGATAAAAATTCAAAAGTCAAGCCAAAAGCAATTGTTTGTTTGGCTTGAATCCCAAATAAGAAAGTTCTCCTTCGTCCCTAAAGAATAAACATTAACAACGAGTGAATGAATGTTGAAAGTGTTCCTGAGAGGGCTGGAAATTGAAAGGAAAGTCAAGTTCTGTTATATTGTGTGTGGTTCGGTTTAATAAAAGCAAATGGCTGAGGTTATAAATTGAGTAGCTTGTTGGTAGTCCCGCTGTTGTCCATTTACCACTGTGACGTGTTTTATGTGATTTCCGCTTTTAAGAACGTGCTCAGGACTTTTCTTTGTTAGCTTCCTTCGTTAGTCAACTCCATTATTCTTGAACAATTGGATTGCTGAACAATTTTTTTTTTATCCATGGGAAATTGTCAAGAGGAAATAAAACAATAAATTTGAAAATTTCTTCATTCAAAGCAGTATTAATTGAATTTTTATTTCATTTATTTTCTACTATTCGAGTGGCAACAATTTATCTTTTTCATGATTTATTTACATCCATCCATGAGCATATTTTTTTATTAAACAGTTTTGAATAATTTATGAAAAAGTTTTAAAAATATTTTCATTTAAATAATCCACAGCAAGGCTTTAATGAATCCTTTCACCTTCTGATTTCGGATTTCCTACACTTCTAAATTTAGAAATCATAAGCAAAATGAAAGAAGTGAAGTTGAAATATTCAATGACCTGGAATGATAAAGCTTAAACTTTATGTTTTCTCAGATTCTTTTCTTTTTTGCTGAGTAGTTTCGTCAGTGTTTTCATATCATTTCGTATAAAAACAACTTCCTTCGTTGGCTTTGGGTGTAACATTGCTTCTCTATTATTTGCTTTCAATTAAAGTTTGTTACCCAAAAAGGAAAGAAAGGCCAGAAAAACCTTTTCATGAATGTATTTACCTTGAAAAATTTTACTCCATGTCGGTCACACGCTGACTTCCTCCCTGGAGGTTGATTCCATCTAAGCCGGGATAATGATTAATGTGATGCTTGCCTAGTTTTGACTTCCAATGAGATTGGGGATATGTAGTTGGAAACTATATGAACACATGATCCACTTATTTATCTAGTTCATGGTTGTTTTAACGTAAATAGAAAGTGGAATTAAGTTAACAGAGTTAATAATTTATAAAGCGTCCCTAAACATTACCATAAAGCATAAAAGCTTTAAATGTGGATGTTTATCGATCGATGTTTTATGCTCTTCATTCTTTCTACATGTAAGTGTCGATACGAATTTAAAATATAAATTGAATGGGAAACACTTTAAATGAAAAGCCTCCACTTGTTTGAACGTCAATCTTGACAAGGAAAACATGAAAAGCTTAAGAATAATATGAACGAAAGCATTTGTAAAAATATTATGACAAATTTTCTTCGCATTCTTTAAAAAAATATCATAAGTGAGATAGATGAAGACGCTTTTTGATGAGTTGATAAACAATTTGGTTATGCGAATCCCTCCCTCAGTCGTGTCATTGAATTCATGGCATATTAAATGAAAATATAATGTCGACAGCTTGCCTCGATCTATGAAAAAAGTGCAGATTGATGTTTTATTTTTATTTTTCTCGTGAAAAGCTTTTGCATCGTGTCAGAGTGGAAATAGGAGTCATTGAATTTCCGTGAAGCGTAGGATAATGTTTTGTTTAATGGATTTGTTAATGGATACTTTTAAAAGCTTTATATAGCAAAATATTGATTGATTTTGCTATGAGCTTTGTTTGCTTAACGCTCTTGATTTTCGCATCGATTATCTTGTTGAGTTTGAAAAGATATTTCTGTATAATCATTGAACAACATGCTTAGATCAGCACATTTTCAACATTGATTTTCTTCTCTCTTTCATCCCACATTTTCTGTTTTCAATTTTCCTTGCACTTCATCTCACGTTCGCAATTTCACTTAACGACATTGACACGGTTTTAACTGAAAGTCTCACATAACATTGAATTAAAAACTTCACAAACTTCCTTTAGATGCTTGTTGGAGAAATTGTCGACGAAGGGAGATAAAATTAATGTTGAGCTCATTCAACAAATTGTTAAATGTTACGGAAATTATAATTACGAACATCAAATGACGATTTTTCTTCAATCTCTTCCCGCAATCATCTTATTAAAGTGGTTTTAATAATGTTGATAAGTCGTTCGAAAGCAGATGATTTAATGACTCGACTAAACGCAGTTATCGCAACGACAACTTCTGATAAATCTTTTGAAATTCATTTGGTAATTCTTCTTCATATTTAAATGTTAATTCTAATGAATCTCCTTCGAGCATCATTTCATTCGAGAGTGTTCACTTAGAAGAAGCAACCGACCGGCCAACACTTATAAAATATGCTAAAAGATATGAAAATCCTCACCCTTGAACACTTCGACTCACATTGAGTTAAAGCGATGCCCATTGAAAGCACTTTGAGGAAAATGGGAAGAGAAGGAATGTGTAATAACAAAAATGTGCTAATTCAATTTGGTGAGAAGTGAAAAGAAAAGAAGCTCGGAAAGTTCTGACTTCACGAAAACTGACTCAATTCCCTCTTGACGCTTTCTGTCTTATTCCATTCTATTAAATTAAATTTCTCTTTCTGGTGCAAAAATAAACAAGAAGAATTTAAAGAAAGAAGAAAGAAATGTCAAGAAGCTTAATCGAATCTTCATAAATTGATCAAAAGTCAATACGATGCTCTTGAAATAATTTTTCATGGCTTTGAATTTCGTTCGAACATTTCACGACTTAATTGTTGCCTTTTGAACGAGGAAACAAAAAAGATTGTGAATAATAAATGATAATTTCAAGCGAGTGAATAATTATCGATTATTATTTACTACATAGCACCACGTTATGATAGTTAGGTTGTAATGAAACTTTAACACGAATATTATTACATCGAAATCAAATTTCACTCATTACAACTTTCTGTTATTGTTCTATGATTATGATTACAAACAAGGATGTCAATGTTAACATAAAAAAATGTTTCATACATAAAATGTTTATCAGATTCGTGTAAACATGGAAGGTTTAAAATTCGTAATTAGCTTTTTGCACAATGTTGACATAAATATTTAAAACTTTACCCATTCATTTATAAATCAACAACTCTGATCTTTAAACGAAAGCAGTAAAAAGAATACAAAAATAAAATGTGTTTAAGGAAAGGAAATGCTTCGATAAAATTAATGTAAGAAGGTAAAACATGCGGAAGAAAACAAACAAACATTCATCTGATTTATGATCTCAAGAAGGTGTATAAATAAATCTTTTTTAGTCTCTCTTTATGACGCTTCAGCTTCATGTATTTATTACTCTAGAAGGAAATAGAAAATCTTCGAATTGGAAGAAAAATAATTTTAATAGATAATCGCAATTCTCATTCTGCTATGCTTGACACAATTTATGCGCGCTATTGATTTTTGTGAAACATTTCACATCTGGTGTTGAAATTTATGCAAGATTCGTTCCAAGCGCCATCTGTTGCCATCGAAGGGAAGATGTCAAAATGCTTCTCAATAATATTTTCTTATTTTTTAAAACAAGAACAACTTCATTGTTCCATGTCACTCAAACGTTCAATAAAAAGCATAAAAAGTGAGAGAGTGAGAAAGTTAAGATGTAGTGAGTGACGAAGCTTTGACAATTGAAGAAATCTCTTGTGATTGTTAAGGATCATTTCCGTTATTTATTGATGGCGCCAACATGAGAATTATTTCTTATACTTTTTGATATGATTATATATTTTCGTAAGCCTCCATCAGACTCTCGTAAAAATATTCTGCCTATAACAAAAAACAACATCATCACCAATGACTGTTGTTGTTGATGCTTTCCTTTCTGTTTTTCGTCACGATTACGATTTCATTTGAGCTGATAACATTGCGAGCATAAAAAGAAATGAATTTCAATATTATGTAATTTGAAATTCTTGTTAAGCTTTGAGACAGAGGAGCAAATAAAACCGCTTTAATGTGCACGCGATGGAATAGGTTATTGGTTTTTTTATAGGCGCTATTTCAAGGAATAAAAAGGTTTTCCTCGGACAAAAAGCACGCTAATTTATCCAGAGGTTTTTTATGATGATTTAACATCGAATGCAATTTTTTTATTAATTGGGTAGGGAAGTCGACAAAAGACTTACTTGATCGTATTAAATTCTTACTAAGGTAGTAATTTAATTAAACAATTATTGAACGAAACTGTTGCTTAGAGTTGACAAGTAATTTGTCTCGTTTTGTTTAAAGTTCGTTTAATGAATAAAGAATGATTTAGGTATGGACTTGTCATTAATAATTCAGCAGTCGATATCCCTAAGCATATCTGGTTCAACCCTAAAAATTTATGTTTTTATCCTCGTGTTTGTGTGTGTGAACCTAAAGGATGACGAGGTTTTTATGCAACATAAGTAGATAATCTTCAAGCTCATCAAGTTTATAGTCAAATCCCCAAAGTGGAGATTTTGATGCATGAATTTTTTTTTCAATTTTCACATGCAAACAAATGAAAGAAAAATTTTCTGTGGAATTTTAAATTTGTCCTTTTGTCAGTTGATCTTCTAGACATGTGATTGATTGGTTTCTTTATTTGTTCATTAAAATATAACAGGCCCAAAGTGATGACGAAGATGCGGGTATGGACGATGTGGCCATCAATGTTGATGGCTTCATGGACGAGTTTTTCAGTGAGGTGGAAGAGATTCGAGAGATGATAGATAAAATACAGTATAATGTCGAGGAGGTTAAGAAGAAACATAGCTCCATTCTTTCAGCTCCGCAAACGGATGAAAGTAAGTTTAATTAAATATTTTCTTCATCCTTTTGACAATGTCGATTCTTAATAGAAACCAAGCAAGAGCTGGAGGATTTGATGGCAGATATTAAGAAAAATGCCAATAGAGTTAGAGGAAAACTTAAGGTAAATCAATTAAAAGTTATTTTAAATCTTAAATTGACTTATGTTTATTTTCTTATTCAGGGTATTGAGCAAAGCATCGAACAAGAAGAGCAAGGAAAGTCAGCAACAGCCGATTTGAGAATACGTAAGACACAACACTCGACGCTGTCAAGGAAGTTCGTTGAAGTTATGACAGAGTACAATCGGACACAAACTGATTATCGAGAAAGATGTAAAGCAAGAATACAACGTCAATTGGAAATCAGTAAGTTCATTAAAGTCTGGCACGGGGAATCTCATGAATATTCATTTATTTATTTATTGTTAATACTTTCATCAGCTGGAAAAGCCACAACAAATGAAGAACTCGAGGAGATGCTTGAGCAAGGCAATTCAGCAGTGTTTACACAAGGAGTATGAATTACTTCACAATCAATTAACGATAATCCCATTAATTTCTTTCAATTCTCCAATTACAATCACTCGTTTAGATTATCATGGAGACACAACAAGCAAAACAAACTCTTGCCGACATTGAAGCGCGACATTCTGACATCATTAAGTTGGAGAATTCAATTCGAGAACTTCATGACATGTTCATGGACATGGCGATGTTAGTGGAAAGTCAGGTAATGAAGAAAAGTAAAACTTTTGGTTTTTTGACGATGCTTTTTGGTTTTATCGTGTGACATCCGATCATGTTCATGTTGATAATGATTCAACGAATTAAATTTGTTTTCTTTTTCTTTCTCTTCATAATCTTTTTTCTTCTCTCTCCCTTATGAAAACTTTTATTATTTTATTTTCAATTGAATAACAAAATGCGATACGGAAAAAAATTATGATAATCACAGGGCGAAATGATTGATCGCATAGAATACCATGTTGAACATGCAATGGATTACGTCCAAACGGCAACACAAGATACCAAAAAAGCACTCAAGTACCAAAGTAAAGCTCGTCGGGTAAGTTGACATGTCCACCATTATTAATGCCGTGTTTTTGTTTTGTTTTTTTCTTTTTTTTGAATGAACCTTTCATCCCACACAATCCTAAAAAAACATTTTCTGTTCTCCAAAATTATCCTTGTGTAACTCATGAAATATTTTTTTAAAATCAACATTCATATATGAATCATAAAATATCCTTTTCCTTGTGTTACGTAATTCATCTTATGACTTAAACATTTCATTTCAATTGATTGCGCCTTTGTCTTTTCCTTCCATCCAATTTCCTTGATCATGAATGAAAATTCTTTACCATGAAAACAAACCCCTTTCACTTTTATCCTTTTGAATAATTCATATGAAATCTTATTGTTTTCGGATGATGCTTTGTGGCACGTCATTTTTTCTCTTAAATTCTTTTTCTGACTTTATCTCAAATTACAAACACAACTCATTGTAATCACACTAATGCCTTGTGTTATGTTCTGTTATATGGAACTTTGTCATCTTGAATGTTTTATGCTTTCTTTTTTTTGATGTTCTTTAACATAAATTTGCATGTTTTTTATAATTTTGACTGACTAACTTTAACATGGAATCAACTATGCTTTTGATGTTTCAATATTGTATTCTTTCATTACTAATATTTCTGTTCAATCAACTAACCTGACTAAACTTTTTATAAATGGACGTTTTTTTAACTAAATGTCTTTAACATAAAACATAAAATTCTCTTTGACTAACAACATCGAATGTATGAAATTTTTTTACTTAACATAACTGAACATGAACACACGTAAAATAACTTTGAATAAACTTTATTGCGGTGAAATATGAATTTAAAACCATAAATGCCTCTGTCTGCCTGTGGTATGATGAATATGAAAACTAAAAAACTTTCCACATTTTCTATTGTCACGGGATTTTGTACAATTGAATGATATTTTGTTTATAACCCTACGGGTCTTTAATGGTAATGCTGAAAATACTGTCGCTAATGTCAATGGCTGCACAACGGAATTATGTATAATCTCACCACTATCCTCTAACGACACCACCACAAATCCTTCGAAACCAACCAAGGTACATTTGCCTACGTCAACATTATCAACGACATCATCTCTGAAACATGCCAACGCAATCACGACGAAACCGAATCCGATTGTTAATCGCAGGGTGAACTTGTGGATCGGATTGAGTACCATGTGGAACAGGGCCGGGACTTTACTGAAAACGCAAAGAAGGAAATTTACCAAGCTAACGTGTATGCGTCAAAGGCGAGAAAGGTTAGAAACAGTAACCAATTCTCCTTCTACTCCTACTTAAAAACTTTTTCTTTTTTAACAACCTTTTCTGTAACAACAACATGAACAATCGACAAATCATTTTAAATAATTAACCTTATCCTCCCCCGCCCTTCAGAGAACTGTTTGCACACGTAGAATTCATTCCAGTTGAGATTAATTATGGAATCTCATTTAGAAAAGGAAATTAACGATAGGTGAGGAATGCTGTAAAGAGTACTAACAACATTTCATGTTCAACATAAGTTGAGGGTTGAAATTGTGAAAGTCAAAGAATCTCACGTGACGAAATTTACGAGGATTTTATTTTTAAAGGAGCTTTCGTGACTTCTTTTTTTTACATTCAAAAGCTTTCCACAAATCCTTAAACCGACGCTGATTTCAAATAATTTCCGAAGAAAGTTTTTCTTTTATATTCGCCTGAAACATTCTTCACGTAAAAAACAAAAAGATAAAAGCAAAGTTCTTCAATCCAATCGAAGCATCGAACAAGCGAACGAGCAAAATTATGTTAAAAAATTTCAAAAACAGAAAAAGTTTTGCTATCGGCGAGTTTATTTTGTTCGGTTAGAAAATTTTCATTCTGTTCAGCCTTCAGCGTCAGCGTCAGGGAGTTAACGACTCACACGACTCACAGGCAGAAAATTTACACATTTTACATGCGACATGAAAATAGGCGAAAGCAAGTGAGAAACAAAAGAAAAACATTTTAATGTTAATAATTTACGAGTCGGAGAGTGTGAGGGTTGAATGCTTGTGGTGATGGGGCAATGTTTAGCATTGTTGTTGTTGCTGGTGGTGGCGCTTTTTTTTTCTTTCTAATGAATACAAGCTTTCAGGAAATAATAAATAATTGCGTGAAATGCTTGCTACTAGTTACGTATAAACGAAGAATTACGAAAAGAATTCTTGGGATTGTTCGGTCTTTATTTTTAATTGTAATCTCATATTTTTCTTCATTCTCGTTTCGTGACGTTTTGATGTTTACTGCATCACATTTCCGCCACCCTCGCTTACGGCTTATATATCGCGATGATGATTAATGTCCCACGATACCATTTTGCTTATTTAAGGTGTGGGTGATTGTTAAAAGGAAATGTTTCCAGGCGGTTGAAAATATTATAGAAGAATCTTTATGTTGTTCTTCAACAATAGAAGTTCAACCCACGACCGCACGGAAATAAGAAATAAATATGCTTACTGTGCTTGTTTCGAAGCCTCCTCGCATTTGTATCTCGTCATGGTATTCTCATCTTATGAATGAATTTTGGCCTGTGACGTTTTTCAAGTAGCAACCGAAAATCAAAATAATTTTATTGAAAATCTTTCTTTTTATTTCACAGAAAAAAATATTTATTATTATTTGTCTAATCGTGATTGCAATCATTCTTATAGTGATGTTATCGATATGGATTTCGACATGGTTTTCAAATTGAAAAACATAAAATTATTTATTGAAAAGTTTGTAAAATGTGATGAAGAATTAAAGAAAGGAAATTTTTGGGCATTTAAAACTATTTTTTGTTTTTGTTTACCTGACTTTGGATAGATTTTTGTGGGATCTCATCTGTTGATCATTCAGCACTAAAGGCTTCAGCTAATAACTTAAAGCAACAACATCACGCTTGTTAAAACAAAGAATAAACTTAAGGCAATAACACAAGCACAGTTCTTCATGATGGAAACAAAAAATGTCGGGAAAGAAGAAATTGCGGTGAAACTTTCATTCATCTTTTGCTTCTACCGTTGTTCGATGCTAAACAAGCATAAAATATTTAAATAACAGGAAAAAGAACACAAATATAAACACATACACACAATCCCTAAAGTGATGACTTGCAAAGATCTTTTTCTTGCTCACTTTCTATCAACTAAAGGATTTCTCTTTAAATTCCCTTGGTGAATGAAGTACAAGAAAATGAGAAAAGTTTCTATAAGATTCAATGCTGCTATATTGTGGTTGTTTCTTCTCTTAAGTGCTCTCATCTTTAATTCACCATAAGAAGACTTTATGATGATACGACTCATGCTTCGTTTTCATCTTTCAATCTTTTAATTCTTCCTCACCAAATTGCACAGCCCCAAAAATTAAATTTGCGGTACACAAAACAGAAACACTTCTGGATGATAAAATAAAAACCTTAATTTAATTTTTCTTGTCAAAGCTTATCCCAGAATGAAAAGAAAACTTGTCCAAGGAATTGAAAGAGGCAAACACTCTTAACTTTCAGTCCTTGTTTTAATTTGAGTCTTTACCACTTCTACTGCTGTCTCGTTGTATATCTTACTTATGTTTAAAAAAGTTTTCTCCCCTCTCCATCTTGATATCACTTCGATGTTTTTGTTGTTTTTTAACTTTCTTTCATTCTTTGATGTTGCTAACAAAAGAAACATAAAACTCTTCAATGTCCCAACAACAAGACTTTCCACAGAGTTCTGAAACAGAAATGAATCTTTCAACTTTAATGTGAAAAAGTGTGATGTTTATAAATAGTTAATGTAACTTTGGCTTCTTTCCTTCTTCACTCGCCTTCTAAAAAAAAACTTTAAGAGTTTGTGCAAAAACACAAATTTGTTTCTTTTAAATGTTTATCGTGCGATTTTATACAATAAATTTCTTTCGTTTTCTTTTTGTGACAAACACAAACTTTCTCCTTGTACATTTAAACACCGTTTTTCCCGACTGTTTTTGTTGTGTCATAGAAATCCTAACAAAATAAAAAAACAAAAATCATTTCAATGAAATCTTATAAACAATTCTTAATTTGTTCAACGTGCTGTTTTGCTGTTTACTAAAAAATCAAATCCTTTTACACGACACGTTCTGGAAGAAGTTTAATCAAATAATGTTCTTTGCATTTTTCTTTCTCTTTTTTTCACAGAAAAAAATTTTGATTCTGATATGTTTGACGATTACTGTAATGATTTTGATAATATTTTTATCATCTTTTTTCACAACACGTTAAATGATTTCGTCGATGCTTATTTTTGGTTTAAGATGATGGATTTGAACTGTCTAAATAAAGAAAAAGAAAAAAAATTGAAAAATCAAATTGAATTAATTTTCTGGCAATGGAAAAGTCAAGCACAAAATCAACAATTAGAAAAGTTCTGCTTAGATAGTTAATAAGGAAGTATGGAAGGAGCTGAGGCGTGAATATTTTGTGGAAATATCTCACGAAACTTTACCAAAATTGGATATCGTAAAATATCGCGTGCTTTCGAATAATTTAATCAAACAAACTAAAAGTATGAAAATCGATATGATAAAAAAAAGAAAAATTGACGTGACGACGAGACAAAGTTTAGTCTGAAAAAAACTTATATTGAATAACTTAACGTTTTATGATGAGAAATTAGAAATTTATTCAAGTCTAGCATGAAATGAACTTCATACTTAGAAATAAATAATTCAATAAAATTAGTGAGTCTGTAAAAGCGAAAGAAAATGAAATGTTTCGGTTGAAAGCAGAATCAAAAGGGAAGAGAAAAAGCTCGTCGGTGTTAATGAAAATTTTGTATAATAAGACTTCTCTCTTCCTTTCCAACTCAGTTCTAATGTTAATTCCATCGCAATTATTTGCTCGCTACAGTGAAGTTGAAAAGAAAAATTGTTTGAAATTACCGGATAGAAATTAAGGAACTGAAAATTCAAGCACTTGAAGCTTCCGCGAAATGAAGGAAACTTCGTTAAAGTTTTGCTTCCCATTCGTCGCATTTTCATCAAGGGCCAACACTGAAAGCGAGCTTATTTTGAAGTTAAATGAGAAAAGTTGGTAATTAATTCATAAGAGAGACAGAAAAGTCTTTTCATCACCTTAAGTTCAAAACAAATCGAGCAATGAAGAAGCTTGTGGAATTAATGAACTACTGAAAACATTTAAATCATAGTTTCATCTGCAAATAAATAGTTCGAAATCGTTTCCTCCATTCAACAGACGATTAAGCACAAACTTCTTGAATCTTAAATTGTTTTTATTCTATCTTCAACTTGTAATTAAATTTCAATCCCCGAGCCATCTTGACACCACACCCGGAAAATCGATAACGGAAACCAAAACAAAAAGGCCGAGTGAATACATTTTGAAAGCAAAACAACTGAGAACTGTTAACAAAAACAACTAAGTATAGGAAAGTAGAAAAGTGGGAACAAAAAAGATCAAAACAATAAATTTTTAATTAATTTCCGAAAAGAGAAAATGAAAATCTGTAAAAACCATTTTCTCGTTCAGACAATTTGACTTGTCATAAGTCTTTGATATTGCTCAACGGAGCATCGTGATGTCGGTTGATTTGAGTCTAATTGCTCGATAAAATGTTCGTTTTAATACGTGAAAGCGCTTGTTGTGCTTAGGGTGGAAAGGTTATTATGACTCACACATTTTCAATAATGGAAATTACTAGCAATCTTCACTGTAATTACATAACAATAAAGACAAAAAGTGAATAATTTATGTCATTTTGGGAAATATTTAATAACATAATTATGATTAGCATATTTCTTTGATCTCGTTGATATCTCACGCCATCGGTTGTTGATATTTACAACAAATCATACCAAATGTACACAAAATTTTCTTATAAATAGAAATAAATGAAAAAATAAAAGTAAAAGAATGTTGATTAATCATTCTCGTTCCTTTACTTCATGGCGAAGGATGGATTAGCACTTAAGAACTCGAGAAACTTCGAGAAATGAAAGAATCAATTCGTTTTGGGACCATAAAAATCAATGACGATTCTAATAGAATTTACTACAAAAAGAAATAAAGAAAAAGAAAGTCGATTAAATAGAAATCAAATGTAATTAATTGTGGTAACAATAAAGAAAAAAGTGTTTTATGTTCAATGATGTTATGTAGAGAAATATGTAAGATGAGATGAAGTTTCTCGATAAAAGAGAAGCGAATTTAATTATAAACATCTGAAATCTAACTTATGACAATTGACAAAACGTTTCTACTTACGATGACTGAGATGAAGATAAACATCACAAAGCAACAAACGACTAAAGTCGCAAAGGTTAATGAGACAAGTGACTGTGGGACTAATTAATTGCTGGAAAAATTATTTCTCTTTATTTAAAGCTTAATTTAATTATGTTTTATCTTTATTTAAAATGAAGAAACCACATGAAAAATAATTTTGTTTTATTTCTTAAAATTATTTAACTTAGTTATGTTCAAGAACAAGTTAAATAAACATAGAAACATAAAAAAGATTCTTCTCCAAATATTTAATAACGCCCACACATCTACACAGAAAACGTCACCCTCTCCACCCACACACAAGAAATACCTTTGACTATAAATAAACATTTTTTATGAGTTTTAATTTAGTTTGCAAATTAACTTTTTATTGTCTGTTCTGATGAAAACTTTTCTCTTCTTTCATTTCTTAATTAAAAAAAATTATTTGTGTGGATTGAAAATATTGAAATTCGTCATGTGATCAACATTGGAATAAAATTTCAAAAACAAAATGAAACTGCAGAAGAAGATCATGATCTTAATATGCTTAACAGTGCTTGGTCTGATTGTCTGCGGTTATATAAGCACATGGATTCCTGGATTGTAAAATGTTTAACATCATCGATACGAGAATGAAATAATTGAGAAAGAATTGCCAGCAAAAATCTTATCGTTTCCAAATTTGCTTTTATTCATCTTCATCATTTTCAAAATATCAATAGCAACAGAAACATTTTCAATAACAATCAGTGAGAGCACGTGACGACAGAGAAGAATTAAAGAAACAGTGAAAGAATTCAATCGACGTTAGAAAAGCAGGCGGAAAGGGTTGTAAATGAGACGAGAGAAGGAAGCTGAGAATTGAGAAACAACATCAACTTAAACAATTGAACGTGAATAAAAAGGCTTTGCCAAAAGTATCATTATGACGTATTCGCCATTATCTCACATCACAACAACAGCAAAGAAAAAGAAAAAAAAAAAGAAAGTCGCTCAGGTATCACAAGAAAATCGGAAATTGCAAAAAAAATTGTTTGAGGTGTTTTTGGTGTTGTGTATGTAGATGTGTTCATGTATACGTAAATATCTTGAAGTATTTATGTAGCAATATACATAAGAAAATCCACTTTTTCGTGATGTCATTATCCCTTCTCGTGTTGTAGATTATTATTCTTAGTACCACAACTTTAAATAGTTTGCACGTTCGTATAATGTTGAAAATTTCACGATTTTTTTTCCTTATAGAAATCAATTTGATCGTCGCTAGCGAATATGATGAAATTGCACATCCATACAATAAAATGAACAATCCTCATTGATATTAAATAAATATATCTTTCAATAAATAATTCACTTTTATGATTATTGTGTTGGATTGAAAAAGAAGTGAAGGAAATACGAGAGAATTTTATTCGATATCATGATCTGATGTTCGAACACAATTTCTTGTTTAAAAAAATTCCTTCTCCGTATTTAAAATCGATTTATTTTAAGTCGTCATTTTACTATCGTCAGATTTTTACATTCAACATGTGATAGCATTCATGTTGAAAGCGGGGGTGTAATTTAAATATTTTATGCAATAAATATTTTTTATTTCTTCGTTTTAAATTTATTTTTATGCATGTTTTTTGAGTTTTATGAATTCACAGGTTTGCATGTTGAGTTTGGCATAAATATTTTTCAATCTGCACGAGCTATATGAACATAATTGTATTTATTATTAAAGAAATTAATTTAATATTGCAAAACAAATGAGAGAAAGTAGAACAGCGAAATTTTAATAACATAAAATTGGGCTGAAATTTTATAAACTTAGGATTAAATTTTATTCATATTTTGTTTTTATTACATCACAAAAAAAATATGAAAAATTGCAGAAGAAGATTATGATCTTGATCTGCCTGACGATTCTGGGACTTCTAGTCGCTTGGTATTTAAGCTCTTTCATCCCAGGATTGTAAAAAGCTTCACGCACGTCACCATCGTCATCACTGTTCGTCACCAAAGCTCACAGTCTTCTTTCATGTACACTTCACTTCAACAATGTTATTTAATGATGCCATCAATGAACCGTCAAAGAATGTTAAATATTTTCCCTTTTGTGTTCAACACGACTACGACAAGCTGAACTTCAGGTATTGCTATGATTAAGGAAAACACTTCTATCCTGTCTGTACAACTATTGGCACTACTAATATTCTACATGTTTTATGGCGTCATTGAAAATCTTTCTAATTGGACACTAACTCTGAACATCACTGCATGAAAATTCAACAGCACTTGATATTTGTCATCAATTTATCATCTTAATCAATTGAAACTTTTGATATTAATCACCACTTCTAACTACTAACAACACATTTACAAAATTTCTTTTCTTAATGTAATTAAATTTCCAGAAAAAGATCATGATGTTGCTGTGTTTGACTGTTCTCGCTCTGATTGCTTGCGGTTATGTTTACTCGAAGATTCCTGGCTTGTAAAGAAATGAATTAAAAAAATTAGATTCCTGAAATAATTTTATATAAAAGAATTCAACATTAAACTGGTTGCTACTTAGTCTTTAGCTGATACAGCAGCAAAATGTATAAATAACAATATAAATGTCATAACTGCTCTAATTCCCTTGACAGGTTTGAAAGTGAACTTTTCAATTAATGTAGATAGAATTTACTTATCAATCTCAATCATTCAATTCAGAGTTCAAGCAGAAATAAATTTATTCTCATCATCATGATCGAATTTGGAAGAAATTGTTGACATAAACTCTTCACTTTAAATTATTAAATTGAATTTAATTTTGACAAGATTGAAAAAAATTTGCATGATAAAAAATGAAATTGAAATTGCACGAAGAAGTTGAAATTGAAGTTGCATGTCTCATTATAAATAAATGGATTTCTCAACACCAATCACATGAAAAAGATTCTTTAATTAAATCAACTAACTTATTTTTTTCGTCTTCTTATTTTTCCTTCGTCAAAAATCTTTTTTTGAATCAACAGAAAAAGATTATAATGTTGGTGTGTCTTGTAATTTTGGCACTCATCGTTGCCGGTTATTTTGGACTTGTTTAAAAAATTCTTCAATCAACAATAGAACATCCAGGAGTTCAACTATTTGCTAACTTTTCTTCTAAAAATAGCACATAAACTATCACAATTCAACTTTATAATCAAGTTCCACTGAATAACCTGAAGAAGCTTCAAGTTTCAAATCAAATCATCAATCATAATGCTATACCACGTGTACCATTGCATCTCTAACCCCTTCCAGGTATCTATAACAGAACTTACTTTAATGATCAACTTTTCTTATAATTTTCTCTCTGCACTTTTATTTGTATCTTGAGGAAAATTAAAAAACAAATGAAAATTAAGTTAATTTCCCAAGCGAGGAAAATTTCTGAAATTCTTTATTTTATAATAGAAAATTGTCTGCCATTTGTGAAATGTTAAATAAAACTTGAATTTATATATTTAAACGTTTTGCAGTCGCCTCGCTAACATAATAAATTTTCACCATTGCAGTCGTTGTTGATATTAAATCAGAAAAAATGTTTTTTCACTTTTTCTTTTAATTCTTGTCGTCTTGGTGAATGTTGAAGAAACATTTCTACTCGTAATTAAAACGAAGATTCTCAGTCTAGTCATCAAAACTTTTAATTTAATCGCTTAAAACTAGAAAGCAATTAAAATATTTTGTCTATCAAGATCTTTCTAAACCTTAAAAGTTTCTATAACGATGTCTTTACTTTTCTAAAATGAAACCATCACAACTTAATTCTGATTATCAAGCAATTGTATTGAAAACCTTCACTTAATATACATTCATTGTGCAACAAATTGCTGATAAAAATGGTAATTTTTCCCTGAAGTGTTACAAGTTTGCCATCGTTTTCTTCCTTTTTTTTCTCATTCCACACTTTCTTCATTCAACTTTCTGATTAAATTGAAAACGAATCTCTTGAGCATAAGAAATATCTAAAGGGAAATTGGAAAAGATTAGTCGAAGCATCTTTTTCACCTTCGAGGTGACGAGAGTGAAGATATCAAATTTCACAATTATTCTCTCTCTCTTTCTTCTAATATTTACATGTTGCTTCATATTAGAAGTAGAAGCTTTAACTGATGACTTTTCGTTGAAGTCGGGGAAAAAAAAAGAAAGAAATCTAGAAAGGAATTCCGTTCATCATGTTGAACTTTGATTTCATTCCATATAAAACATTTAACCTCTGATACATATTTACAAGGAATGAAAGGAAGAAGGAAAACCCGTAGAAATGTTTGTGGGATCGTATCTGAGAAATTTCACTGAAATTTGATCCTCAACAATGATGTTACATAAAGGAATTTGTTCTACTTTTTTTCTTATTCTATCTTTATTTTCCTATGATGTAAGGGAGTGGCTGTGATTAATTGTTGTTGAACTTTCTCCCACTCTGTCTCGAACGAGAAGTTTTGTCGTTGCTTTCATCTTATGGGAAGCTCCGACTCAAATCTGTTATTTTATCATAAGCCATAAAGAGGCCGATCACATTCAAAGATTGATTGCTTCAATAAAATTTTAGGGGAAACCATTTTTTTAATCTTGTTTTAGCTTTGATACGTGGCATCGCTAAAGGCAGAGAAATGAAATTAAATATTGCCAAAGTAACATTCTTGTAAATTTGATAGAAACGAAGAAAAACGAAAGAAAACTTTTCTCAACTTTCCCCTGTCGTAAACATTTTATGTTCTTTCAGCAAGGTAACGACTAATATTGGTTTTCTATTTTCAGACCACTGACATGTTATTCGATCCTTTGGTATTTACAACAGAAAAAGCAAAAACAAATCAACAAAAAATCTCTGTCAAATGGATTCAGCAATCAATCGGCAGACTTTACTTTTAATTTATTTTCCATGTTTCTGTTTCTTTTTTTCTTGCGTTTTCTTTAAATTGAAAAATGTTTTCACACCCAAATGTCTTCTTCTACTGCTTCAATTAATCTCTCACAACTATTCTCGTACGAGTGAAGAAGAAGTGACGAAACCATTTATTAGGCTATAAAAAATGATATGCCACACTCTCAACCAACCAACCGACTACCCACCCACCCACACAATCGACATCAAATGTTTTCTTTCTTAAGTTTCCTTGTTATATCTCCATTTCGATCCGCATCGTTTTCTTTCCTCATTGTCAATGAAAGAAAACAGAAAATGTTGCTATGACAAAGAGTTAAAATCTCTTTTCTTCGAGAATTGTTATTATAAAAAAAATGAATGAAAGGATCAAAGAAATTTATTTTGCAAGATAAAAAAAATAAAATAAAAAGATGAAGAATGTTTAAAAGAATGTTATGAATGATAATAATTTGAGATAAAATAATATGCCAGCAAGAAATCGTTTTAATGCTTGTGTTAAACTCAAATTTCTGGTTTTTGCAGCTCTTGTTGTCATGAAGCTAAAAGATTAAGAAGAAGCTTTTAAAAAAGAATTAAAATCTAATTCAATGGTTGAGTCAAAGCTCGCAGTGCATGATGATGATTATATTAATAAAAGAAATTATCTTAACCGGCTTACAATTCTTCCTTTCCTTAATTCATTTTTTTAAAGAAGACCTTAAGTTTTTAATCTTGCTATTTAAAAGTATGAAACGAGATTTTCTCCCATCAACTTCCACAGACTATCATTTTTCAAAAAGAAAATAAAGGAAAAGTCTCGATTTGTTCTCGAAATACTAAAAAAGAAAAATATCTAAAAGTAGAACAAAAGACAGAAATATTAATTTTCAAACTAATTAAAATAAGAAATGTGTGATAAATTAAATTTTCACTTCTTTGCGACGCAAAAAGCTAGAAAAAAAAACTTAAAAAAATCTTTCATAGTCGAAAGACGAAATAAAGAAATGAATTATTAGAGTCAACAAAGATGAAACTCTTTTTGCAATTATTGATTCAATAAATCATGACGAGAAGAATAATTAAGAATATTATAAACGCCGCATATTGATTGAAATTTGTGAAGTGTTTTTTCATTGGCAAGTTTAAAAATTGATCATAAATGAAACAAAAGTTTAATGAAAAATGAGTACAAAAGTGAGAAAAAAGTATCGAATCAGTTTTAAATCTTCGTAAATGCTTCGATGTGCTTTTTATTAGCATTTTACACAAAAAACAACATGGAAGTGAGATATTAGATTTTTGCACAATTTGCAGTTTGTTCTTTTAATTGCGAAGTAATTAATTCAGTTCTTATTTAGCTTGTAAAGGAATGAAAGCAAAATAAAAGTTGTAAAATAATTAAAAAAACAAAAAATATCATCCGATGCTGAT
The DNA here is from genome assembly GCA_900005825.1 of Clunio marinus. NCBI lineage: Eukaryota > Metazoa > Arthropoda > Insecta > Diptera > Chironomidae > Clunio > Clunio marinus. The sequence goes on along the minus strand of CVRI01000073.1, from coordinate 156,387 downwards.
TTCCATTCTAAAGTAGTTGGAAATGAAAGCTTTTATTTTCTTTTTATTTATTGACATTTTCGTGAAGTAAACTTCTCTACTAGTCATGAAGTTTAAAGACGTCACAACGTGGTTCGGGACAAAATTAATGTAAATTAACGAGAAAAAAATATAATAAAAAAATTTCTTGAACGCAAGATAAGAAAAATATGTTAATTCACTAGGCTTTCCATGTTCCATACCGAAGATTGTTAAGTTCGTTATAGGCAGTTTGTAAGCGAAAACCTGTTCGTTCCAGCGGCAAATTAAAAGTGAAGAAGTATTTAACCCTATAAAAATGTAATTTTTGAAAAGTTGTTGAATTGGCAAATCAAGCAATAAAAAAGAGCGCGAAGTTTGTGCACACTATATCAGAAAATATTACAACCATGATAAAAAAAAGAATAAATTGAAATCATTAAGCTTTAGTCACTCTGTTGTTGGGCACGCTGTTCAGTATGTAATATTTTTGGTCGCTCTGTACTTAGTCACTCTGTACCGAGTTTATTTTTGTACAGATTTTAATGTGACAAATTTTTTCATTTCACAATTTTTCGTCTTCCTCCTTCTTTTATTTTCCATTTGGTCACCTTTTTGGGTTCCCACAGAAATATCTTTTAATAGCAATTTTGAGTTTACATTTTAAATAACATAAAAATGAAATACATCAAACAAACGTACTTAAGTCCAAAAGAAGAAATCATGAAAATTAAAATGAAAAGAGAGTGAAGCTGAGTTGCTTCAAATGTTAAGCAATTTACTTTATGGCATTATGAAGAAATCAGAAAAAAAAGAAAATTAAAAAAAAATTCTTGCTGTTGAACGATGTTAAAGGAAGTAAATTTCATGATTGAATGATAAAAAAAACTTTTTTCGCCTCTAATAACATTTGATTAATTCGTAGACATTTATTAGATAACAAAAAAAGCTCTTTGATAAAAATAAATATTAAACTGCTATACTAAGTCTAGAATAGAGCATTTCTGGATAGATTTCATGAAAGTTTGAGAAGAGCTCGTAAAAGGTAGAAGGTCAAGCCTCATAAATAACGCCAGACGTTTGTAAATAACGGAGTTAACATATTTTATAAACATTTTTTCTCACTTATCTCACCCAGATATTCGAGTACTTTACACAGCTTACTCTCGAGCTGATTAGGTAGACATTAAAATTCATTAAAAATAAAAACTCCTTTCCTACTACTCTCAACATAAACTTTCAACTTTTCTGTGTGGAAGTTTGCTTCCCTTTCAGCAAAAGATCTTTCTACAATTATTTACCTTTCGTAGAGTTTTAAACTAGTAATTACAAAAGGTCAAAATAAAAATGAGACGAAAATAAGTGCATTCAAATCATGTTAGATAATTTTCCAAATGTAATAAATGAAGTAAAAAAAATTCAGTGTTTGTAATTTTTCTGTGTAGTCGAGAAAAAAAAGGAAAAATTAATTGGCTTCGACCTAAACTTTCACGAGATCTTTTTGAACTTGCTGGTGATCTTATAAATAGAGAGATAATACAGAATCTCACGTACCTAACAGATTATGAAGTAAAATGTTCCAGACATAAAGAAAAATCAGCTTCAATAATTTTATCGCACTTTATCTTCAAATTCGTGTTCATTGAAAAGTGAAAATTTTTCGTTTTTTGTTTATGAAAATTCTGAAGAAAATAAAAATTATAAAAGAGAAAAAAAAACCATCATCTAAATGATTAATTGTTAAGCAAACATTAAATTATTAAAGAAACTGCCAATCTAAAAGATCAAATAAAGATTAATGATTGCGATGTACATAGAGAATTATGATGAGCAGCATAAGCTTTTGTTTGTGGCCGATAAAGTTTTCCACTTTAAAAATGCTAAAAGCAATTTCTCAAAGAAACTTAAACTTCAATCATCATCATTTTATATCAAACATAATAATATTTCTGTTTTAAAGAATGAAGATAACAGTTAATGCTCAAAGAAATAACATAAAAATGAAGATTGCATGTTTTTCCCGTGATGAAATATTAAGCAGTGAAAGGAAAAGCTTCATCAATTAAAATTTATTTTCTTTTGTGTTGAGTACAAACATCGACATTTTAATTTTTTCGTTCAACTATCATTTTGATTATTAAAGAATGAATATGAAAAATCATATAATGAAAGAGCAAACCTGAATCCATATCAAAAAGAGTGTTTGAAACTTAATCTAGGAGTGAAAACTAGAATTTTCCTTTTTTTCTCTGTGCATCGTTAGAGAACCAAATAAAGAAAAATTGTAAACACTACAACGATGAAAAGCCAAATAAATGTTGGACAAGGCTGGCAATATTAGTTGAAAACATTTCTAAAGAATGCTTGTCTGACGTTTTGAAAAATTACAAAAATATGTGCATGAGAATACAAAAAGAAAATGGAAAAGCAGTTTGAAGTAAAAGGAAAATGGCCATTTTTTCAGCATATCCAGAAATTGAAAAGAGAAAAATAAGTTTTAGATGTTTATTCATAACATAGCAGCAAGATCAGAAAAGAATTGGTAATCATTTGTTTAGTTTTTCTATTTCTTGAGAAATGTCGTGAAAGAAAACTCAAACACGTTTCGTTTTAAGACTCTTTCAGATTTATCTACATAAATACCTTAATAGACAAGAAAATCGTGTCGTCAGTCAGACCATTAGTTAAAAACATTACAATCTTGACTAGATAATAATTGATCACGAGTAATTAGAGGATAGATTGATGGTAGAACATAGCACACTCTTCCTCTAATTGCTCTAAGCATGAAACACCATTATACAAACTAAAAGAAAATAAATCCAATTAAATAAACTTAAAACATAAATGAAACAGATTCATTTGCTTTGCGAAATAATGTACATTTCAATATATCAAGTTGCTACTACTTTTGTTAGTTGAATATAGAATTAATATCTTATTAATTGTCGAAGGAAGTGAGTACCTAATTGTTTAAATTATTTTCCCTTGAATAAAAATCATTATTTGTATCCATGTGCATTTAAAACAATTTTTAATAATCCTACACCAACCAGAAATCAAACGTTATGGATTAATAATATTTATGATGTTGCATGGCAATGGAATCCAGAAAGGAAATATTTAAAGTTCATAGTCATGACATGAAAGCATGTAGAATTTTTTTTGACAGTAATAAAATCAAAAGAAAAGAAAGGAAATTTTCCTTACATGATATGTAAACTCATCAGAAGGAAGATTAGAGTATTAAGGGATACAAATAGCAAACGTAAATAGCGAAAGGATTGAGAGTTTGGATTTTTTTTGAATCTAGCAAATAGGGCCATTAATTTACCATTTATATAACATTCATGTCAATTCTCTACTTTAAAAAAGATGAAAATAATAATCTAAAAGAAAAAATTGATTAAACCATTAACTTAATTAAGATCAATCAAAATAATAATGAAAGATAAGAAAGTTAATCGCGCCATTCGTTTTTGTGTAAGAAACACAAAGAAAAAAAATCTCATTTGCGGGTTCTTATTCTTTAAGTTTGATATTAGACAAACAAACAAAGTAAAAACAATTGGCTAAGGAAAATTAAATTAAAAAAAGTAAAAATAAATCGTGCAACTTTTTCTCTTTCAAAGTCTCTCTTATCTAAGACAAATTGCAGAAAAGTAAATAAAAATTTAAGTAAAATCCTTTTAAGTTCTAGTTTTCGCTACAAACAAGAAAAATATTATGAAAAAGAAAATTCTATTATAATGTCATGTTCAAAACAAAAAAAAAACAAGTGAAATAAAGAAAAATAAAATTATATTGAATGAAAAAATGTTTTAATTTTAGTGTCTGATTGGAAAGATGAAGACAAGGATGAAGAAAGAAAGCCGACGATCCTGAATCTGAACATAAAACGTGTTGCTAACACAGGTTTGACTCGTTGGGAATTTTCAAACGAGCCGAGTCGGTTCAGAAAAGTCAATTCGGACAATCAAGCGGGCCCAAGTCGAGCCAGGTCAAACCCTGGCAGCCAAACCATCTAACAATTTTGTTAGGAATGAACAGAAGAAATTTTCACGTTTCAACAATTTACTTCGACATCATTTTGCACGATACAATCTTACAAGACATCATAATAAGAACAATATCGTCATCAGGGTGTTGAGACAATTCAATTTTATTCCTTTTCAGTGTTTATCGTTTCCTGAAATATAAAAGAAATCAAATTTCTTCTCAGGCACTTCATCAGTTTTATTAAAAATGAAAATTTCTTTGGAATCTGAAGATAAACAAAAATTATTAAATGTGAAGTAAAATTCTAAAACAAATATTGATTCATTAGGAATTAACGTCGTTTTTGATTTCTCAAGCGTTTCATAACATCACATCCATCAGTCTTCAATACAACTTTATCATTCCCGTAACTCTGTCTGGGCCACTGAATGCGCACATGTCCAACTTATAACAGATTTGCTCGGGATCTGTGATACTTTTCAAAAGATTGATGATAGCCAAGCCATAAGTGTTGGCAAGATTATGACACTGTGAAAGAATGTGATTGATTACAATAAGATTCATTTGTTTAACATAATCATGAGAAATAACAAACCTTTGATTTATATTTCATCGCAAATTTCTCGCATAACTTTTCTTCGAAATTCTCTAAATTTACGTCAGTTTCTGGATCTTCAATTAATGTGTTGATTCCTTCAACTAAGCCTTTGCAAATGGCACAAGTGTAAACATCTTTCTTAACTTCATCCATCATTACTTCGTGATAATTCACTGATGGACATAATTTCATTCCTTTACAAGCTTCTGAAGGTTTCATTGTCTCGATGAATGCAATGATGAAGTTGAAATAATAATCGACGAACTTGTTGCAAGATTTTGAAACTGTTTTTGGCATATCATTGCAAATATTTCTGACGATGTCTTCAAGCTTTTTATCAACTGTTTTGTCATTTAATTCATCATCAATCTTTGACATGATGAACTCACACATGACACATTGAGGTTGGTCTTTGATTGCTTCATCAACTTGCCTCTCAGCAAGCATCAAAATATCCAAACCAGAATCGTAATCTTGAAATTCTTCATTGTCAACGTCAACACAGAAAATTAAATCGCGACAAACTTCTTCCGGTTCCAACTCCTTTTCAATCAAGTCAACAATTCGATCGGAATATTGATCGACAAACTGCTTACATTTGTCAGCGAATTTCTTCAATCGAGAACAAGACTGTTCGAGCTCACGTCGAATTTCATCTTTCGATTTTTTGTTCATCACGCGCTCTTCAACAATCTTCACAATTTCTTTGCAAAGTTCACATTGTGGATTGGATAAAGTTTTCGTTTCTACAGCTGGAATAGCAACAAAATCTTCATCAATCACGTCAATCTCACTTCCAATAACTGCTTTCTTATATTCGACTTTAGTATCGTTGCAAAGTTTAATAAATGTGCAAGCTTCTTGTGGTGTGAAATCAGCAAGAAGCATCTCAACAACTTCAGCAGAATATTTCTTAACAAACTCTGTACATTCATTCACAAGTTTATCTGATAAGTGTGCACAAAGTTTCTCCACAACACTTTCAATGTTTTCTTTTGTTTTATTACTCGCGATAACATCACGAACTTCTTGAAGTGCAAGAAGACAAAATGGACATGTTGGTTTCTCTTCTAAACTTGTTTCGTACTCGAATCTTAAATCGTTTGCTTTACTGCACACTTTTATTTCATGACAAATGTATTCAGCATCCAAATTCTGGTCCAAAAATGAAACGATTGCATCTCCATAAAGATTTATAAGATTGGAACATTCCTTTTGAGTTTTATGTGGAAGTTCTTTACAAGCATTCTCCATAATGTGTACAATGTTATCTTCCGTTGTTTTATTGTCTAAAATTTGTTTTAAATAATTTATCAAGATGTTGCATGTTGAACAAAGTGCTCCATTTTCATTGAGATTAAGTGAAGAATCTTTGAAGTTATTGGGAACTGATGAGTAAATATCAATTGGTACTAAAGGCTTGGACGGAGCATGCCAAACGATGTCTGTTGATTTACAAATTCCAGCAAGTGAACAAGTCTTATTAGCATCCAACTTCTCAACAACGAAAGTATAAATCAAATGATAATTCTGATTAACGATGCTGATACATTCGTCTGTAAATTTCCCCATTTGACTACAAAAACCTTCCAAGATATTCTTGAATTCAATTTCTGTTGTGTTGGTAATGAAAACCTCACGAAGATGTAAAACCATTTGTTCGCAAAGTTGACATGGAATGGTTGGATTGCTTTCTAAATTTGATGGAATAATGTCAACAATTCCTTCGTTCTGTTGACGATTACAAGCATCGGCGAAGTCACAAAGATTCTTTGATTTGATATTGTCTCTCATAACTGAATAAATTTCATTGAAATTCTTCAACACGATGCTTGAACAAGCGTCGGAATATGAAGAGAACTGTCCACAAATTTTCAAAATTCCTTCAACGATTTCATCGCGAGTTGCTTCGTTAAACTTCTTTTCCATTAACGATCCGACGTGGTTGCATTGGCCACAAGTCAAAGGCAAGAGTTTCTTTGTTTCTTTTGAAATAGTTTTTGGTTCAATGAGAGCTTCACTGTACTCTGCGTTGTTACAGAAGAATAATTTCGAACAGATTGCGTCTGGATCCATCGCCGATTCCAACATTTTGAAGATTTCTGGAAAATTTTCATCGACGACGTTCCCACAAGATGATGCGATTGAAGCGACTGGAATCAAGTCACAAGTCCATTTCAAGCTGCTTATGATTTCTCCTGAATTTTCTTGTTTCTTAATGAAACTTCTGGCTTTGTCAACCCATTCTTTGCAATCATCGCAAATTAAGTTCGAATCATTTTGAACTCGATGAGTTTCCCAAACTGTAGTGATACAAAAGTCAACTGCACGACACTGCTTGGCATTTCTTGAAATGCAAAAGAAATTAAATCTCAAGAAATTCTTTGAATAGAAAGAAAGCTCACATTAAATTATTGCACCAATAACTGATTCCCTTTGAACAGTTTGAGTTTAATTTGTAATCTGAACTCAGACCATTTACACTGACGAAAAAAACTGATAAGAAAATGAAATTCATTTAAAGTTTACATCTTTATGTTTATTTTGTAAACAACTTACGGAATGTAAGAGTGGGCGACAGTAGAAATATTTTCATCGTATTAAAATATTTTTGTGAATTGCAGAAATTTAATCACGAATATAATTTCAAGCTTTAAATCGAATATTTTCTCTTTAACAAAGCTGAGGTCACGAATTTAACTTCAACACTGTTTTATCGACTGTTATCAGTGGAGACAAAGCTTATCTTCAATTTTTACTTGAATCATACACAAAAACCTTTGCCAACACACCCGCACTCATAGGAATCATACTTAAACTAATTTATTATTTGGGACAATAGAGACAGAAAACTTCTAAGGAAAATCAATATTTCCTGCTTACTGTTACACTTTCACTACTTATTTATTGTGAAAGCCAAACAGGTGATTGTTGTTATGATACCTGCCTTTGATATTATTCTCTCGTCAATTTTTTTCTTATCTTTCACTCTCTCTTTACTTGGTATTGAATGAACTCTCATTTCTTTAATAAAGCTTCGATTGTCTGTCTTTATTTTGAAGTTTATCGTTGATTTTTCTTACATCGTTGCAAATTCTTCACATGTTTAACTTTTCATGAGATATTTAAATGGATTCAGTTATTGTGGATTGTCAACTCACTGAAGAAGTCATAAGTTCATCAAATGTTTTGCAAATTGAGAAATTTCTTTGAAAAGCAAGTGAAGTAATCGTTGACTTTCATTATCTATCAAAGAAGTACAGTGAACTCTCGACATAAGATACTCTAAAGAGACAGGGAAAACAGATGTTATATCTAGTGAAATGTTGTATCGAATGAATTTTGTTTCAGATTTCGAGTGTGTGCATGAAGGATATTTACTATCGAGAGTTCACTGTACACGAAATATTGACAAATATTCTCTTGAACTATGATAATTCTGTCCGAGATCAGTTGAATGCTGAATATTCTACCAAACGGAGCAATGTTGTAAGATTATTAAATTCATAAATTATTTGATAGACTTGAACAGAAATTTCTCGATTTATTTGAAATAGGAAAATAATATTTTTTGTGACTTTAATCTTTGCTGTCGAAATTCACTGCGATGGTGAAACAGTGCCATGTGCAACCATAGAAGACAAGGAATGTCATTCTGATTTCTGTAAAGATGCAAGCTCGACAACTTTCAAAACTTGCTCCATAACTCAGAGAATATGTCAAAAAGGAACAACATTATCAGAATCTCAAAATGACACAGTGACAGCAGTGGATTTTCAAGTGGGTGGTTTGTTTCGGTATTTGCCAAACAATATCTCAGAAGCTTTTCCAAATTTAATCGCTTACAAAGCAAGTTATTGTAAAATTCGAGATATTCACAAATTAAATTTTCATGGATTAGCAAAATTGTTATCACTTAACTTGGATGACAACTTCATCTTGAAAATAGAATCAGATGTTTTTGACAGTTTAACATCTCTAGTTCATCTGTCACTGGGTAAGTCACTAAAATATTCAAATAAATTTTTAAGTTTAAAATCTTTCTTCTTCATAGCAAACAATAAAATTAAATTGATTGACTCGGGCGCCTTTAATGGGTTAACAAAATTAAATTCGTTGTCATTGCAACAGAATATTTGTGTAAACAAATCTTTTAATGGCAAAGACGAGATGGCAACCTTGAATTCGACAATAAGATGCGATGAAGAAGCTCTGAGCGAGTTCAGCATTAGCTTTCTTCAAACGTTGAATGCTCATAAACGTGACGAATGCGATGTTTGATTTCATATCAACAAACTTTTATTCTACGAGTGTTTAAATAAAAACAAATTAAAAATATCTGACTGATGTTTTCATTCAAAGCCAATGCTTGTTTTCAACAGATTCAATCAATCGATGATTGTCAGAGCTGAAACATATTTAAGCAGCATTTGATGTTCCGAGATCAAACTCAGCGTAATGGTTTTGTTTCCGAATGACATCGTTGGTCATTGTATGCTGCATGACTCCAATTTTTACATCCATTTCAGCAATTTCCTCCTTCAATCTGACAACTGCCTTCTTAATATTGATCAATGGACTTCCATCACTCATGGAATTTCCACGTTGTTCCATTTGAATCTTGACATTCTCCAAATCGTTTGTTAATCTTGCACGACTTTCTTCCATTTCAGACTTTTCTTTATCATTTCGTTTAATTTCGTTGTTAACTCTTGTATGTTCAATCGACAGAGTTTTATATTCATTAATCAAATCTTTTAAATCTCTGTTCAAATGTTTTTCGCGGCTTTCAATTTTCTCCATAGCGAAAACAATTTCATTTTGCATTTTTCTTAGTTGATTTTGGGCATCGTCAGAAACCTAAAATGAGTTCATTAGTCAATCTTTACATCTTTAATATTAAAGAAGCTCGACAAGTTACCTGCTCGATATTGTTACGCAAACTTTTAATTTGCTCAAAATGCGTTCGCCAATCTCTGTTGTCACTTTTAACAACGATCTTCAATTGCGGTAAAACTCTTTCCATCTCAAGTCTGAAAGAAAATTATCAAATCAAAGAAGCAGAAAAAAGAAAATTGTGGTCAACCTGAAATTTTCATTGTCAGCAAGACTATCAACTTTCACAGGGTCCTTGTTCGAACGACGTTTCCTTTCAAGATGATTCAAGTCATAAATGGAATTTCGTTCGCGTTCGTCATCACTTTCACTCTCAATTATGTTTTGTTCATCTAACTTTTCCAATATGATTTCCGAATCATTTTCAATGATGTCAAGAGATGAATTTTCTTCGATTTTAATCTGTGGCTTTTGAATTTGCACTGTTGAGACTTTAATGACTTTACTTGCAAGACAATCAAGAACGTAAACGCAAATTGGCCCTGCTCCAGAAATAAGTTTATTCGACTGAAAATCTGTGGCAATGTCCATGTCGCTGAGAGAGCGAATAATTTTCGAGATAACAACATTCGGATCATCAAATTCTTGAGGTGGATCGAAAGATTTTCCTGTTTCTCGTATCAACCAAGCACATATTGACACAAATAAGAAGAATTGTTCACCAGAATTCTTTGCCTTTGTGAAATAATATTTACTCAAAGGCTTCATTTTCATTGACTTCAAAAGAAGATTTTCGTAATTCAACAACTTCAGCTTTTCAATCAAATCATCTGATTGATAATTAGATATTAATGACACGTTACTTGAATCACGTTCCATTGCAGTAAGAAGCTCTGTTCGGAACATCTTGAACAATTAAAATATTTTAATAACTTTTCAGACGAACTAAAACTTGCATAAAATGTTTTGTTTATCAAAAGTCGTTTCCATGCAACAGCTTGAAACATTATTTTATAACAAGAAACGTATTTTATTTCTTTTCGTCACAAACATTCACCCCTTCAAGCATTTAAATGTATTTATTGTTTTAGTAGTTTCTTTTATTCATTATAAAACTAATTAATAGGCAAGAATATTTCAATCATTAGAAACAGCATTCAAATGCATTATTTATAAAGTAATTAAGGTTACTAAGAATTATTTCTCTGTTCAGATTTCTTCACTGTATTTGAATCACGTTTATAATTATCAGCTTTGACATTTGTTCATTCATTAAACTGCGTTTAACTTATCCATGACATTTTTACATTTGACCGGATGTTTTCCCCTTTGCATTGGATCACATCCCTTGTAATCAGGTGGGCTAGCCTTATAGCCTGGGTTTACTCCAA